>JACXGK010004457.1:0-21234 GCA_016801125.1 Novumbra hubbsi
AGACAGAGGGGGACGAGACAGAGGGGGACGAGACAGAGGGGGACAAGACAGAGGGGGACAAGAAAGAGGGGGACGAGACAGAGAGGGACGAGACAGAGGGGGACGAGACAGAGGGGGACAAGACAGACGGGGACGTGACAGAGGGGGACGTGACAGAGGGGGACGAGATGAAGATTAAACAGCAGGCAGAGCAGTTAGGATGGTTGTTCCATTCCCAGAGTGAATGAATGTGGCCTCCCCACTGTCCCTCCCAAACACTTGTCCACTACCACCCCAGAACCCAGGACCAGAGCCCTAGTCCTCGAGAACACAACCCAAGCCCACAGGACCTCCAGCCCACCGTCACGTATGGAGGGGAGAGGGAGAGACCTTATATATCTGCCGAATTCCAACTCACTGAAAGCTTACAACACACTATGTGTGTACCATGATAGCACTTAAGCAGCCTAATCAATCAATGTGGAGCCTGTGTGTTAGCGGATCAGTGCAGTAGTATTAAGGTGCTGTTGAATGGCCAGCTGGTGAAGTTAGCATTCAGAGGACAATAACACAGAGGAAACAAGCTGAGTGTGACACTCCTCCGGCTTGGCTGATCTTTCATTGCCTGCCCTGCACGGAGTCATTGCTGGATAAGCAACACTCCCCTTGCCTCTCTGTGACACAGTCAAAGGTCAAATCTCCATCCAAACGTTGTGCCCAGAGACCCCCTTCCAGTCCATCAGTCAAACCAGGGACCTCGATGACGTTGTACCAACAACTCCAATCACTCCATGATCAATGCTATGAAGACAACATAATGCCTTCCACTACTTTTATATTATAAAACACGATTAACATCTTAATGCCCTTCCCTCTCCCACGGCCCAAGGGGCTTATGGTCAGGAAATGAATATTAAATAGCTATGGTTGATATTCCTGCAGTCTGCATGCAAATTGCAATTTGAGAAATCTGTGTCATTGTGTTGTGTTACAAAGTGGCCTTTTATAATCCCCAGCACTAGGATAAGCTGTGTAATGATAATGCTGTTTAACTTCTTGAAATTACACACCTGTCAGATGGATGGATTGCCTAGGTAAAAGAAATGTTCACTAATAGGAATGAAAGCCACATTTTCTTTAGATAAATACGTCTTTTATTTCAGCTCACATAACATCAACTTTACAATAGTGTTCTGTTCAGTATTCTTGAAGGTTAGATCATACAGAAACAAATGGTGTATTCCATATATTTTTAAATGATTATATATATTGAAGTACCTTCATTGACCTTTATTGTGCCCTGGACCACTGGTTGAATACCCCTGCTTATGCACTAACAATTTCTCCTGACGTCCCTACCATTCCTGCAGGCAGGTATCACATTAATATTGAAAGTGCCACACTGCCATTGTTGTGAAGGAGTGCTTCACTGAACTGCCTTTAGCCATGACAGCTGGTACCATGAAGGTAATATGATAAAGAGACTGCATCCAAAAAGCCTGGATCTAAAAAGCCAGGGTCTAAAACAACTGGGTCTAAACAGCCAGGGTATAAAAAACCAGGAACTAAATAGCCTGGATGTAAAAAGCCAGGGTATGAAAAAACGCCTGGATCTAAAAAGCCAGGGTCTAAAAAGACTGGGTCTAAACAGCCAGGGTCTAAAAAGCCAGGGTCTAAAACGACTGGGTCTAAACAGCCAGGGTATAAAAAACCAGGAACTAAATAGCCTGGATCTAAAAAGCCAGGGTATAAAAAGCCTGGATATAAAAATCTACCCTGGCTTTTCCCCTCCAAATGCTTGGATCTAAAAAGCTTGAATTCTGTTGATCATTTTCTAACATTCAGTTGTATATTTAATAGTTTAGAATATTTTTTTCTAGGATTATTACAAATCCTTTTATAGCAATAAAATATACCTAAAAACAAGTAAGATGGTATTTTCTATTATATACTCCTGCAAGGTAAGTCTACTTAGAAGTTCTAATAAGATTTTGGGTAAAGTGATTAGGAGTAGATTAGCTTCAATGGAGGTGAGTATAAAGTGACATAGTGCCAAATTTGAATTTTATTTTTCCCAGATAAGGGAAAGGTAATAATAGTAAATAAACACAATTAAAAAAAACAAGAATAAATCATTTGAAATGCTTTTTAGACAGTTAAAATGTTCACTCAGCTTTGTACTAGCAAGTACAAATACATCTGTCCAAACTAAAAGCATGAGATGCTGTAACAGCAGCATTTGTAAAAGCACCAGGCATGTTGTCAATAAAGTCTATGCATTAGCCCACCTCCTGAAACTGTCACACTGAATGTGTTTAGCCTGCAAAGTACATACAGCTATCCAGCTTAATTATTTAAGTCCATCTACTCTACCATATTGGCAACAGAGTTGATACTGCCTTACAAAGGCATTTGATTACCAGACAACAACTGCTCGCTCCACGCTTTGTTGTTAAGTTTGTGATTTGCAATTGGTGCACTGAGGTCCTTTTATGGATCGCTCACACACAAGGCCAGCATGGCTCCCATCAGCTGATGATCAAACTCACACAGCAAAGAAGAGAAACAAACATGTAAAGAGACTGGCTCTAAAGAGCAGGGGTCTAAAAACATGCTGACAATATTTTACAGCTACTGTGTTTTTGCTTTTCAAGCCCATTGTGACTAAATAGTGGTGCGATAATGTATGATGCAAGGTGTCTACAACCTTGTGAGATAAGTTCATGAGATTTTGTGGAGGAACATTTGAAAACTGCTGAATTGTTTCAGAAGCTACTCATACATGTACTTTGTGACCATCATGTTAGAGACCCCTGGCACAAAAGAGACTCTGTCTAAAGAAAACTAGGTCTTAAGGAGACTGGGTCTAAAGGCCACTGGGTCTAAAGGAGACTCTCTCTAAAGAAGACTCGGTCTAAAGGAGACTAGGTCTTAAGAAGACTTGGTCTAAAGGAGACTCGGTCTAAAGAAAACTAGGTCTTAAGGAGACTGGGTCTAAAGGCGACTGGGTCTAAAGGAGACTGGGTCTAAAGGACACTGGGTCTAAAGACGATGGGGAATTATGGAGAGTGGGTCTTATGGAGACTGGTTCTATAGAAGACTGACTGGGTCTATATGAGACTGACTAGGGTCTAAAGGAGACTGGGTATAAAGAAAACAGACTGGGTCTAAAGGAAACTGACTGGGTATGAAGGAAACCGACGGGGTCTAAAGGAGAGTGACTGGGTCTACAGGAGACTGACTGGGTCTAAAGGAGACTGACTGGGCCTATAGGAGGCAGGGTCCAGAGAGAAGGGATCTAAGGAGACTGGGCCTTCATCTTCGAGCAGCCCTAGGGATTTTTCACTGGGGGAGGTACGAAGGAACAAATCTATTAATGAGGACTGGATTCTGGTTAGAGGATCACCTGCAATCTATGGTGTGTAGTTGTCACGGCTGTTGTGCATGGCGAAACCAAATGCAGATATATTGAAAGTAAAGGTGTATTTAATCCACAGAACACGAAACAAACTACACACGGAAATGAAAGGTGCTAACAAACATAAAACGATGTACAAAGAAACATGTAGAGTATTCACTGAACTGTGAATCAAACAAAGACAAACCGTGAGCGTTGTGACTAACAAACAATCAACCACACCTAATGTGTGGCATTAGCCTAACCTAAGTAGGCTCCCCAATCAGAGTCAACTGAACACAGCTGCTCTTACTGGGGAGCCCACAGTGGCATAGAGAGGGCCAGAGGCCTCTCTAGGTGGCATGCCCTGACTGCGAGCCCCAAAGCATAGAGTAGGCTAGGGGCTCCCAGCCAGGACATGACAGTAATAGGATTGTGTGTGAGGTGCTGGACAAGTCTCTCCAAAGGCAACAATTGGCTGAGCCTGCTTTGACTATTAAGGTGGCGGAAGAAACAGGTTGTAACTGAGATGACTATAGACAATGTAGATTTACTTCAAAAGTTGAAGGTGTGGAGTCTAAAGATTTTAGATCATTAGTTCATAGATCTCAGAGCCTATTTCCGATGGTGGAGGGCTGTCACGATTATGTCACGATTAATTGCCACCTAAATAATTGCAATTAATTATGTATTGTCTTAAGTTAATTGCACAAAGGCATTTCAGTCTCCTATTTGTCATCAATTCTGATCGACCAAAAAACACAAGCATGTAAAATGTGCCCTAGGTACCCTATCCTTTAGGAAAGGTTCAACTCTAGAACAAATCATTGATGACCTGCTATAAAAAAACGCAACTAAAATCTCTGATGAGTCATCTATGGTCCCCTCCGGACCACCGTGGGGGAGATACTACCAGAGACTACTCCCCATAATTATCCTACAGTACAAGGCTGCGCCAACCTCCACAGCGCTACGGGGAGTTCACTATGGGGAAAGGAGTGTTATGTATTGGGATACCTGGGCTGAGAACAGAGAGACACCACACACATGGATATAATATGTGCGCACCTAGTGTTAGGGGGTTCAGCCAGTCATAGCAGTCACTTTGTTGACTGTACCTAGTGCAGAGTGGAAGTAAACAACCTCAAACTCATACCAAACTCAACATACCGCTGACTGACTGGTTCGCTGTAAGACCTCAACTCAACAGTACCTCCAACATATTGCTGACTGACTGGTTCCCCATAAGACCTCAACTCAACAGTACCTCCAACATACTGCTGACTGACTGATACCCATAATGTCCTAAACCCATCAGTACCGCCATCATACTACTGACTGACTGGTTCCTCATAAGACCTTAACTCACCAGTACCTTCAACATACTGCTTCACTGACTGGATCCTTAAATTTACAAATTCGGACCGCGCAAAGAGACACATCAACAATTCAGCCAGCATTCTCAAGGCATGTTGCTGTTTTGTGTGAGCCTGATGCTTGGCTGCACACTACAGACGATGCATACACTTTACATCCGTTTCACAGGCTTGCCCACAAGGCAAGAAGCTGAATTCACAAAGAGGATTCGGTTCTAAACTCCAGCTCGAGTATAGTGTAACATGACAAGCTATCAGAACCTCCTTTGAGGCTCGTCTCTGATCGTGATTTCTGTCGTACGCCCTTTGGATAGAGAAATCTATTAAACAGTGGAGCAACTCTGAGAAAATGTTGCACGATGATGGTGTCTAACATGGCCAAAATTTCAAATGAGAGGAATTCGACACACATGAGAAGCATCACGGTGAGGGTGAGTTCCTCGTCTCTGTGATGTCCCGAGGAGACTGGTGACAAGAGTCAGAACCCTTTCAGCATATCATGCTATGGACATACTATACAATGTAGCCGTTTGAGTAGTGCCTATGATCTAACTCTCTAGCAACATAAGCTGAGAAAAACAAACATGTTGTGACCAAGACTAATTCTTTTTTTAAAGATGCTCAAGGAGTTGGAGAGCGGTCCTTGTTGTGTTTGTGTTTCTTCTCATTATCTGCTGCTTTTACTTGTTTAATGCCGTCATTTGTTATGTTAAAAGGGAGAATTAAATCCATGTAGTAAACCTGCATATCTGGTAAAAACCTACGTTGTCATCTCTGTGCATGTGAAGCATTAAATCCATGTAGTAAACCTGGGTATCTGGTAAAATCACCATGTTGTCATCTCTGTGGGTCATCAACGTGGATTACTGGAACTGTGCACAACCGTACTAAAAACACAAGTGTACCTACTGCACACAGTAGTACCTATTGCAGAACTACAAGCTATATAATTGTCAAACACTTCTTGGTTTAGTGTAGCTGGAGCATATCCAGTAGAACGATTAAGTTGTATCCTTCCTTGAAGGTATGTGTGCTATGGTCTGTGTTTTTTCCCAGCTAAGACAGCTTCAGCCCATCCCACTGTAGTTGATTAAACCATTGCATGCTGTTAGCCTGAATACTGTTAGAAAGGCATCTGTTACCATGAATGTTGTTAGCGCTATGGAGTGTATGTCACACCCACTACCACAAAGCTGACTGAGATGCTGTGATTTTAGGAAGGCCCTTCACTCACCACCAAAGAGAGAGGCCTTTTCCATGACACCACTCCAATCAGCCCGGACAGCAGCACCTGGAAGAAAACATCACAGGTCAGCCAGGGAAAGAACAACACCACAGGTCATACAGGAAGTGATGAACCCTTCGGGTCAGTAACAGGAAAAGAACAACACTACAGGTCAGTAACAGGAAGGCAACAACACCTACTTGGTGTGCCAGGACACATCTGATTACCACTGTACTCTGTGTGTTACCTCACCAGCTTTACTAGCCACCAGCTATCTGGTACACGGCCCCTCACCCTCTTCTACCCACCATTAACCAACATCATTCACCCTTCATTGTCACTCTTTCTCCCTCTTGCTCTATTCTTAAACCTTTCACCATGTTATTCCCACAAGCCACCGTTCCCTCACAAGCTCTCTGAAGCCTTCATTTTAACAAGAAGTCTATCGGCCTTTCAACACCAAGGGCCAATACACTCTTGTAATAGCTGTTTTTCTTGTTTAACTCTTTGGATATTTTTAATTAAGTCTTTGGATTTTTGTACTTGTTGAAGTCTTTGAATGATACTCTGACAAGCCTGAGACGATGTACACAGGCCAAACAAAGACTGCAAATGTTTTTTCCTGTTTACCCATTTTTAAGTATACTCACTTTGCAAAAACACATTGCATTTGTTAAAAACAGAAACCCAAAACTTGAGCAGGTTCAAATTGGTACCATTACAGGTAACTGACCTGTTCCTCACGAGAGAGGATTGCTTCTGTAAATGTATGTTTTTCCTAATATACAGTGCATCCGGAAAGTATTGACAGCCCTTCACTTTTTCCACATTTTGTTATGTTACAACCTTATTCCAAAATGTAATAAATCATTTATTTTCCTTCAAATTCTACACACAATACCATATAATGATAAAAGGACCCAAAAGTTTGTTTCATATTTTTATTAGATTTGCAAAAATGATGTACATTAACAGAGTTGTCCCAAAACCACTCTTTTGTTATCTTGGCTGTGTGCTTAGGGTCATTGTCCTGTTGTGAGAAACACCTTCACCCCAGTCTGAGGTCCATAGCGCTCTGGAGCAGGTTTCCATCAAGGATGTCTCTGTACATTGCTGCATTAATCTTTCCCTCAATCCTGACTAGTCTCCCAGTTCCTGCCACTGAAAAACATCCTATCAGCATGATGCTGCCACAACCATGCTTCACTGTAGGGATGGTTTTGGCCAGGTGATGATTAGTGCCTGGTTTCCCCCAGACATGGTGCTTACATTCAGGCCAAAGAGTTTGTTTCATCACACCAGAGATGCACTCTCTGCACTAAGGCCCTTCTCCACTCTAGGAAGAGTCTTGGTGGTTCTAAACTTCTTCCATTTACGGATGATGGAGGCCACTGTGCTCACTGGGACCTTCAATACTGCAGACATGTTTCAGTACCCTTCCCCAGATCTGTGCCTCAATACAAACCTGTCTTGGAGGTCTCCTACATGCATGCACTGTCAACTGTGGAACCTTATATAGACAAGTGTGTGCCTGTTTAAATCATGTTCAATCAACCGAATTTACCACAGTTGGACTCCAATCAAGTTGTAGAAACATCTCAAGGATGATCAGCGGAAACAGGATGCACCTGAGCTCAATTTTGAGTGTCATGGCAAAGGTTGTGCATACATGTGATTATTGTTTTAGGAAAAAAAAGTATTGAATCAATTTACGAATATGGCTGTAACATACCACACCATGTGGAAAAAGAGAAGTGCTGTGAACACTTCTCGGATGCACTGTAACTGTATTTACTGGTGAGTGTCTCTCTGATATTCTGTCCTAATATTGTTGCATGTATCATAGTATGTCAATATATTATTGTTTCAGCTCACCTTATCCACACATATATTGGGTTGAAGAGACTAACAGATCAATATTCCTTTAGATCAGCAAGAGTATTTAATCACAAGGAGTTTAGTGACTCTGAAACAGCAGAAACCCTGAAAACGCACTGAACAAAATACCACCACTGCAACATGGCTACAGGATGACGTACGTCTATGCACCCACACTGGGATCTATGAATTATATGAATACTATTCCTGATACCATCCAATCCTTACCGTCATAGTGTCTTGTTTTTCTGTTTGTTTGCTTGATTGTTTGTTAGCTTTGACCATAAACAAAATCACGGCAAGATAATTTTGCATACTAAGTCATTTTAATTCCAGAAATATAATTTTATGGCATCAATAAACATGTTCTACAAGTGACAGGAATGTGTTTGCGAAGCTTGGAGAGGGATGATTATTTCAAAGGCAGATTTCTAGATATGAGGGCTTCACAATCTATTTGCTCTCATGAATTATAGATCACGCATTCTGTTGCAACAGAGGAAGATAGAGAAGGAGAGGGTGGGAGGAAGATTGAGATAAAGGCTATCCCTGTGAATGCAGTATGCTGGTAAATCAGTACAGCAGTAAAGGTTACACAGACACTCACAGATCAGCTTTTTTCCCTGCTCTTGTCTTAAATGCACACCTCCGGTCCACAGACACCTTCCCAGTCTGTTCCACACACCTCCGGTACACAAACACACCTTCACAGTCTATTCCACACACCTCCGGTCCACAGACACCTACACAGTCTGTTCCACATCTCTCCGGTCCACAGACACACCTTCACAGTCTGTTCCACACACCTATGGTCCACAGACACCTTCACAGTCTGTTCCACACACCTCCGGTCCACAGACACCTTCACAGTCTGTACCAAACACCTATGGTCCACAAACACACCTTCACAGTCTCTACCACACACTTCTGGTCCACAGACACACCTTCACAGTTTACCGCACAGGCTAGTCCTGAGACGTATCGTCACAGTCTTTACCACACACCTCTGATCCAGAAACCTTCAACGTTTTTACCACACACCTCTGGTCCAGAGACACATCTTCACAGTCTTTACCACACACCTCAGGTTCACAGGCTCACCTTCATAATCTTTACCACACACCTCTGGTCCACAGACACACGATAACTTCTCAAACGCCTGATCTCTGTACAGCCCATGTCAACCTCTGATACCATGTAAAGAAGCAGGGAGCACATGAATGGATGGCCATTACAACGCTAACAGAGCTGCGATTCCTTTCCCTTACCATCGAGCTCTGTCATAATGACACCCAGGGGTCTCCTTCCTCTTATCTCCCCAGATTCATTCTCACTCCTGGTGGAGGATAGAAAGGACAAGCTAGAGGCATTAAGGGGTCCCTGCAGGCTCCTGGCCTCAGCTCTGCTCCAGGGGACCAGGGGAACATTCATTAGTTAACAGTGTTCACTGGTGAGATATCAATGGAGGAGCAGGGAACCCAGTCCGCCATGGGCTTTACTCTGACAGCTTATTATAGTGTGAGATTTTGGGAAGCTGGCTGTCTGAGAGTGAAGCACCTCTTGTCCCCTGGAAAAGAGTCAGGCAGGCCTTAAGGCGAGAAGCTGCTAAACCTGGAGGCTAGCTGTGTCTGTCTGAGGAGAGGTGATATAGCAGGGTTGCCTGCGATAGCTTTGTGTCAATCACAGAGGGTTTTCCTCTCTGCTTCACTGGGAATAGGATTAAGACACAACACTTTACCACTTTCACCGCCTTTTCAGCTCAACTCACCAGTTTGGAAAAGCTCCCCTTCTATGAATGTACACATGTCATGGCCTTTGTGCTCTTCACACAAATCTATCAATCTCCCTCTGAACTCACTGATACCATGGTTAACCAACATATTCTCGATGAATTGATGCTCACATTTGCTATCAATTCCCCGCATCCGCATTGTTATTTTCTAAAGATTCAAATGGTCACTAATCCGACACCCATCCTCCTCTTTCTCTCAACTAATCAGACACCTTCCCTATTCTTTCTCTCCACCAATCATTCACCTTTCCTCTCATTTTCCTCTACTATTCAGACCCCTCCCTTCTCCTTTCTCTCTACCAATCAGACTCCTCCCCTCTCCTTGCTCTCTTCAACATTAGGCATTACATTATGGTACCTGAAGTGTGGAGAATACATACCCATATAGACTGATGGCCAGACTCAGAGGTTCAGTATGTTTGTCCGGCCATTGGTTTCATCACACTGAGCTGGTCCATTAATATATGACCACACCCTTAACTCTGAACAGGTCCGTTAACATGACCACACCCTTAACTCTGAACAGGTCCGTTAACATGACCACACCCTTAACTCTGAACAGGTCCGTTAACATGACCACACCCTTAACTCTGAACAGGTCCGTTAACATGACCACACCCTTAACTCTGAACAGGTCCGTTAACATGACCACACACCACGTCCTCCCCGCACCCATCACAGTTCTTCCACACTGGCCACACTCTTTTCTATCTTCTGAGCCAACAGCTCAGGGATGGAAACATGAAAAACAAAGGTTATTGATGCCATTTATCAGAGGTTGTGCGACACAGAGCCAGAAGACAACACAATACTCTACACTCTAACATCCATTGTACACACACACACAGCATAATTGTCCTGATGTCCTGAACAGTACACAAGTCTGTAACAATGTATTTCTGCAGTCCAACAACTGAACAGAAAAGCTAAACTATGCAGTTTAGAAGACAAAACCCAATAAGCCCTCTTAGATCCTTTGGTTGTAATGTCATTGACCTCAACGCCTCTCTCATGTCCTGTCTCCCGAGGATACGTTCCACCCCAGAATGTGTTTATGCACACTGTAGCCTTTACACAATCCTACACACTCCTACACACTCTTACACTCTATTTTATTTGTATTTAGCTGGTAGATCAACTGAAAGTATTTTTCATTAACTACATTAATAATTTAAAGGGAAATAAACACATAAAACTACATTATAAACGGCAATGCAGACCACTTCCTTCCTACGTACTCCTTCTCCATACATCCCTACTCCCTAAGTACACCTCTTCCATACGTACACCTCCTCCCTACATACACCTCCTCCATATGTACACCTCCCCTGTATGCATACCTCCTCCATACATACACCTCCTCCCTATGTACACCTTCTCCATACATACACCTCCCCCAAAAGTACACCTCGTCCATACGCACACCTCCTCCCTACGTACACCTCCTCCCTACATACACCTCCTCCATATGTACACCTCCCTGCGTACACATCCTCCCCATGCACACCTCCTCTATACGCACACCTGCTCCCAACGTACAACTCCTCCATACCTGCAGCTCCTTAATATGTACAAGTCTTCCCTACATACACCTCCTCCCTGCATACACCTACTCCCTGTGTACACCTCCTCCATGCATACAACTCCTCAATGCGTACACATCCTCCCCATGCACACCTCCTCCATACGCACACCTGCTCCCAACGTACAACTCCTCCTCCCCACATAAACCTCCTCCTCACATACACCTCTACCACATGCTCCACATGTCCATTAGCAGGGCCACACCAGAGCTTTATTGTCCTTTCCCAGCCCAGAGCCCCGACCCACTACTAATTATGCCTTCTCCCATTATCAGTGTTATGATAGCAGACCCTGAGCTGTCAGCGGTGGACAGAGGGGGGTGGCTGGGGACCCATTGATTACAGCACCCTGGACCCACAGGCAGCGTTGAAGAACAGGGCTAATCACAAGGAGCATGCCACCCGCAGTCCCTGGCTTCCCGGAGGTCACTGCCCCCTCTCTCTCATAGACAGACACATTGATGAGGCTGTAATGACGGGGCTGTGGACGGGCGGTGTTGACAACCCTCCCTGAAGTCTGCGTGGGCCTCCACCCCTCCCTGCGCCTCCGCTCCTCTCTGCGCCTCCGCTCCTCTCTGCGCCTCCGCCCCTCCCTGTGCCTCCTCACACTTCCCTGCGCCTCTGCCCCTCCCTGTGCCTCCCCGCACCTCCCTGCGCCTCCGCCCCTCCCTGTGCCTCCCCGCACCTCCCCGCGCCTCCGCCCCTCCCTGTGCCTCCTCCCACCTCCGCCCTCCCTGCGCCTCCGCCCCTCCCTGTGCCTCCCCGCACCTATGCCCCTCCCTGTGCCTCCCCGCACCTCCGCCCCTCACTGTGCCTCCTCACACCTCCCTGCGCCTCCGCCCTCCCTGTGCCTCCGCCCCTCCTTGTGCCTCCCCGCACCCCCGCCCCTCCCTGCGCCTCCTGCACCTCCATCCCTCCCCCCACCTTCCGCCCTCTCTGCACCAGTTCCACTGGTATCGCAGTGCATCTGGGCTGGGCAGTGCCACATGGAGACGCTTCCCATTGGGAGAAGGTGGTTCTCTAACAGCACAATAGACAAATGAGCAAAACACAGCACGCCTCGCGCACCACTGGAGTCTTTCTTTCTAAAAGGTTTAATACTGTGCCATCTCGATCTTTTACGCAGACCCCCCCCACCCCGATACCCATCGGGGCACACACCGCTCTGACCGAAAGGCGTTAGAATACAGGCATGCAGACACTGCAGGACGGACGAGAGAGAAGGAGAAAGCCACAGACAGATAGGTTTCCTAGGCAACCGCCTGCTGGCCATTTGCCCGCATCCATAATGATTTTCATCAACCCAGAGACGCAGGGTGCACAGAATATTACTCACATCTACCGTGAGATGAGCTCCCAACCACCATTAGAACTCACAAACATGCACACATTCCATTCAACTATGACATATTCCTTGTGGAACTGGTTCCATATAACTATGACATATTCTCTGTGGAACCGGTTCCATATAACTATGACATATTCTCTGTGGAACCGGTTCCATATAACTATGACATATTCGGTGTGGAGCCGGTTCCATATAACTATTACATATTCCATGTGGAACCAGTTCTATATAAATAGGACATATTCCGTGTGGAACCGGTTCCATATAACTATGACATATTCCGTGTGGAACCGGTTCCATATAACTATGACATATTCCGTGTGGAGCCGGTCCTGTGCTCTGCTGCTTCCTTGCATGCTGCAGGGGGGAGAGTGAAACGCATGTCAATGAACACCAGAAGATGTGTGCGGCGGTCGGCTGAAACACACTTTCATCACGATATGTTTGAAATCTGCGTTATTTTCTTTGCGATCTGTCAAATCATGTTGTTCTGCTGTCGCTGGTGTTATCCTCAGGTGCTGTTCTTCCTGGGGCATGTGTCACATGGTGAACTCAGGGTCACATTAGTCAGGTGGTCTGGAGCAGGACGGCGATGCCTCCGCTCCTACGAGGAGAACCCCCAGGCTAGTGTGGTGAACAGGAATTCCCTGGAATGTCAGGTACTAAATATAAAAGTAGGATTTCCTCAAATCCTCTTGAGAACAAAACAGAAACTGTTATGATGTTCACTTCCTGAGGCCAAAGTTTGAGAGAGTAGATAAAATATTAACCATCCTAAAATGTGAGAGAGTAGACACTATCAAACGTCCTAAAATGTTCACTTCCAACGTTGTTTAGATTAAATGAATAGTGTTGTTTTCATAATAATTTGGGATTCATTTTGTTTTATTTTCAGTTATTATTTATTCTTTACCTTCTACTGCAATGTTGAGGAGTTGATAATTAAAGAACATCGATGCACCTACTTCAACATCAACTATGAAATAAATAAAATACATGTTTAATATGAAAGCAAACTGATTGCATCTCATTGTCCTGTATGAACACATTCAGTATAATGGCCACAGAGACTTGGGAAGCTTTTACCTCTCCTAGTGTAGAGAGTGTCTGTTACCTCTCCTAGTGTAGAGAGTGTCTGTTACCTCTCCTAGTGTAGAGAGTGTCTGTTCCCTTTAAAGTCACACACATCCTTTCATCCATAGTCTCCTCTCATTTATATTTGTCCAGAAATGGAGTGCATTCCTTCCTTGTCCAGCTGCCCCTCACAGTGTGTGTGTGTGTGTGTGTGTATATACATCATGTACAGATTAGCTGGTTGCTGAGCCTATGTATATCCAGGGCTGAATTTGATGTGTCAGGAGAAACTCACCACCACTCCTTAATTAAATAGAGTCTAGTGATTAAATGGATGTCTAAGGAAGCCCTGCATTAAAAAGGGGGACACTGTTGATGTCTTGCCAGTCTGGGTGATCACTGAAGAGCCCACAGATGGGGAGGAAGAAGAAACAACTTTGATCTCAGAAAGTGGAGAGCTTACCCTATCTTGTCGACCAGAATTAGCACGTTCAGCCCAATTCAGAGATGACTTTAGATGACACAATTTCTAGCAAACGGAATATGATAAACGTTTTACCACGTCTCAGGGAAACAGGGTTGCCAGGTAAGAAGTATGGGTTATGTCTGTAATATTCTGACTGTGGGACATCCTGGTTCTGAGAGGAGGGAGTGGGGTGGTAAAACAAACACGACGTCACCATGACAGGCGAGAGGTTAATGTTGGTGAGCACAGTTAAAGGGAATTGAAAGGGAATTGTAGCATCCGATAAACCTGTTTTATGAACGGGAGAGAAACGTGTGTCCTGGCTCCCACCTTTACTGCTGTCCTCCATCCCTCTCTAGGGCCTCTGGAGAACACAGCAAGGAACTTAGCGCCAACAGCAACAATGACTCTCAGCGTACTGAGACCACGTTCCTGGGAAATGAACCATCCAGGAGACAGGAAAGGAGCACGGACAGGCCGCTTGGCAGAACTTGGTTGAAACCTCCTCTGATGCTTCCACTGCAGGCTTCCACGTCTTCCCTTTACTCCTCGTTCTCTCTTAATCTCTCCATCTCCCATATCCCCCCTCCCCCAACCCTAACCCACACCTCGGAACGAGCACCTATTTGTCATCGCCATGGAAACAGGGGGACAACATCAGGTTGGCAGGCAACGCCTGGGGGCTGGGCACCTCCCTCTCTTGTCCCTCTCATACCTCCAATCCCTCTCTCTTCCTCTTCAATTACGTTCTCGAAACATTACCTCCATCTGCCAGTTCCCAATACCCTCATTATACCCAAATTCCTTCCGGCAGAACAGCGATTGCCGAAAAACATTTTATTGGATTTTATTTGTTCAATTGCTAAAATCCGCATACACTTCTGAATAGATTTTAAGACCAGTAAAAATGTCTTGAACAACCCATAGGGGTATGGTAATCTCCCGTTGCAGTCTTATAAACCCAATCCAACATTTCCTTTAACCTGGTCACTAGGGCAGCACACAGAGGGGATCGTACAATCCCGTAGGCCAGACGGCCCAGTGAACATGACCTGTGGCAGCGACACAGGCGACATCAGGGCATGAAGCCTTCATCAAGGTACCTCAGGATGTTTCCACGTACCATGTTGGACCACCTTTGTCCATGGTTCAGCAAGATATCTGCTGGTTGGACAGCACACAACCCACAGATGGCACGGCTAGCAAACTGAATAGGAACACCCTCAGAACAAGACACGCCCAGCCAAAGACTCCCAACAAATTCTATTTAGCATCTCTGATGGCACCGTGCGACAGAGTGAGTCCGGTCAGGTCCAACTGGACACGGACGAATTGTTTCCAAATAGGGCACCACTGATGGGGGGCTTCCCGTTATCCACTGTGGTGTATTCTGGTGACACCCTTCTGATGTCACACAAGGGGGCAACAGCTGATTGTCTCCACAGGGAGTCTCAGGCTGTCCATGGCTGTCTTTGTCCTTTTAGGGCTTTTCCGTTAATAGAAAACCTACCATTTCACTTGAACACAACAATGTTTTCTTTGGTATATATATTTAAAAATGCCACCTGGGAAACATTTGTTATCACACCAAAGGACTACCAAACTGACCGATTTGCAATGGAAGAAAATATGAATCCTTCATTATTATATATTTTCAGGCCTTGGCAGACATGAAAGATGTATGTTTTTTCTGAAGTAGCAGTGGGCTTGATCTCCTGCTGCAGCAGTACACAGGATAAAGCAACCTTGACCACCTGTCTGTGTAATAACCATAACTGCCGATTAAGGACATGTTACACATGTTTTATTTCATTTGAAAATATATTTCAAGTAGAACAACCTTAAAAGAAACCAGAACACAATTGGACAAGTGTTATCATATATTTGGTTTATGAATAAAAAAGGGGGTGTCTCAAAAAAAAAAGAAATATTACGAGCCAATGATTTTTACTAATAATCAATATCCTTGGCGAATCATATTAAGGACTTCATTTTAAGATTAGCTCAAAACGACCTTAGCAAAAGCACCTTTGTCAGTGAGAGAAATGATTCCCAAAGTATGCTTGAATCTGCTTTGATCATCCATTCCTTCCTCATCCTAACTATGCTGTCATCCTCATCGCCTACCATGACCATAATTACCACCATCACCATTGTATAATCAGAATGATCGCAGTCCTAATCAATAGGCTCACCATAATTACCACCATCACCTTCAGCACCATCATCACCAGGCTACGGTGATGGCGGCATTAAAAGTGTATGACCGAAAGTACGCTTGAATCATTGCTCGTCCCATCGGGATGGACGGACGGACCGGCCACCAACAGCGCAGGACGCAGAGCAGGGCTCTAATAGGATTCCACTGTCTGTCCCCCTGGATAATGGCAGGCAAAAGGCAGATTGCATTAGATGGGGGCCAGACACTGGCACTCCCAACTACTCCCTTCCTCACTCTCTTCCTCCTCAAACCTCCTCAACGACCAACGCAGTTAGAACTGCCTGTCATGTCAGCCACTGAACTGAAGTTGGCCCTGAGAGATGCCTTGCTTTGATGATATATGGAGAATGCGCCACTACTGTTTTCTGTTCAATTACTCAACAGCCTCTGTGCTTGCAAAACAGACGACAACGTCCTAATAAACAAAACATATGGAGGAAGAACAAACAGTCGAGCTACAGTGGAATAATGACACGATAGAGTTTGAATTGGATCAGTTCATAATGGTGATCTACTTTATAATGACATGTTCTCCCGACCCTTTCTGTAGTTATGATCAGTAAAGGTGCTTTGACAAAATCGAAGATAAGTTCCCACTTGGGCATTGGTTCCCTCCCATCCTCGAGTGCCCTAAACAGAACACATTTCTGTTGTATCCCTGAACCAGCCGTAACGTACGTGTTGTTTTGTTTCATCGTCAATAAATCCACGTATTCCGTAAGCGATGTCTGCACATGGTCCTAACCTCCATCACACCCGTGACACCAGCAACCCAATTCAACCCAATGAGTGCCTTATCATTAGTGGACATGTTGAATATGGCTACTATCAACAAAAACCTGGAGGTCCTTAAGGACTGGTGTTAGAAAACCACTGCACTAGGGTAGCTAAAACGTTTCAAATTATACGCAGGTGTAAATAGATGTTTGTCTGGTTGTGTGTGCTGACCAGACCAATGTTAGGTGCTTTGTGAAAGAGTTTAAATAATATTATATCACCAAGCCCTTTCAAAACTAGTTTTATATATAATCAATGCACAGTGTAGTTCTGAATGAACTGGTTGAAGTTTCCAGTACAAGATGACTAAGAGACATTGTTCAGTAGCAATCTGCACAGCAGGCAATATCGGAATCAAGCTCTGACACAGACAAGATTACTGAAGCCCCAGATGTGCTGTAAAATAAATATTCTTCACTGCAGGGGTCTGCCTGTTCCAAGTGGAGGCAATCTCAGAGGGCTTATTTCATTAAAATAATATTAACATAATACTCAAATACAACTCTCAATTTAAATGACTCTCAATACGCCGTAAGGTGAAACACATCAGAGCACGGAGCTTTGGCCAAGAGCACTGTACTGGGAGGTGTTTAAACTGACAATGTTGTTTACCATGTCACATAGGCTGCAACTGTTGTTTTTATCTCCAGGGCAAATCAGGCAACCGAACTCCAGGTGTAAACATTTTGTTACACAGTCTCGATGCGTGGTGATTTTTGTTTATACCTTAAGGAAACTATATTGGCATGGGGTCGGAGTGGCTCACTCGCTCTCTCTCATCACAGGGCCCGTACAGCACAACACACCATTCACCAACATCTCTAAGCAACGTTGGCTTAAACTGATGAGTCAGCATTGGCCCAAAACACTGTCAATCAATCACTAACTTCTGAGCCAAAAGGCCTGTCTTTCTTTCTCCCTCCTCTCCATTTGATGAAACACTACCTCCAACCAAGCACGCCACCAAACAGTACACAACCAGGGTAGAAATACAGGGTTGACACACACACACACACACACACACAAATATAACTAAACACAGCACTTTTTGTAACTCATTAAACAAACAACTAAAAATAACAGGAGCCAGTAATTTACGGGGCAGACTGATGGCTTCAAGATGCAATTAGCACTGAACAGCCAAGCCGAACCAAGCCATCATCATCTAGTAACCGCTTAATGACTTCATCTACCCGCTCTCACACAGATATAAGCTGCAGATGGATTAGTCACTCTGCACTGATAACCTGCCGAATCAAACTGGTAGTAGTGTGTTTTAGGTTGTGCTGGAACATCGATTTGCGGTAAAAGGGGGGAAAAACAGAGCATTTAGATCATTCAGTTGCGACTCCACGGTAGCGGGACATTGTTTCTCGTCACAAAGAGAACACATCTAACACTTCAGAATAATTACTAGCATTGCAGCTGGCATCCAGAGGAGACAGACGCCCAAGATTAAAGTCCAAAACGTTACTCAGCCAACCCCATGGTAGGACCAACCACATAACAGCAGGAACAAACAGAGCCCCCGTGCTCGTTTGTAGACACTGGTTAGGAGGGCTGATCTGTCTGAGTTGGGTAATGTTCTCAGTTACACCAGCATCCCCCAGCCAGAGCTGAGAGGACCGGACAGGGCCTAGTGAGGAGGGGGTGAAAGGGGAGTTGACGGGCACAAGCCCCCACAGGCTCTCCCCTTTGCTGTTGCTCCTTTCCTCCTCCTCTCTTTGCTTCTGCCTGTCGAATCTCCTTGTTTTCTTGATGCTTTATGTCCAGGGCAGGATACTTTGATTTGATTAGCTTACCCAGCATTTGAGCTGTTTGGGCTCTGATAGAAGTCTGGTAAGACAGAGATGCAGCATGATTCAGATGGGTAGAGAAGACCCAGCAGGAGGTGCTACTTGATGTTCTCCTCAGGAGAGGCGCCGGGTTGGAGATACTGCAGTTATCATGCAGATCTAGTCACGTAAAACACAGTGGTGCTGATGCTCGCTTAGGGAGGAGGTTTAAAGAACCTCTCATTGTTGCAGAAAGTTGAGACGCATTGTGAACAATGTTCCCTGGTGTTTCCTGGGTGAAAGTGTGCCTTTACAGAGAGAGTCTGTAGTTTAATGTAACTGCATTGGATGAATGATCAAGTTTATGAGGTGGAACAGGAGATCTCCAAACACACTGTTTACAACCAGCATAACATTACGGTCTAATGCAGAGGTCTCAAACCGGTTCCACGGAGGGCCGAGTGTCTGCAGGTTTTCACTCTCACCTTGTACTTGATTGATTAATTATGTCACTGATTGGTTAGGTCTACCCTCATCTGGTTATTTAGGTCTGAACCTGGAACCAATTTACAAGAAAAAACTAAAACCTGCAGACACTCGGCCCTTCCGTGGAACCGGTTTGAGACCCCTGGTCTTATGTGTTCATTAAAACTTCTTTCACTCTGTGTGTATGCATGAGATACGAAGAAAAGAGAATATGTTTTTATCAGGAAGCAGAAAAATTGCATAATGCTTCCTATAAATTCTTAAAAATATAAAACTTAGATCCTTATTTAATCAAGATTGCTTCTGCGAGGCAGTTTAAGCAAATAATATAGTCAATTGCTAAAAGTAAATTTGATAATAATGGAAACTTATTTGGATCTCTTGAAGCAACTCAGCTAAATAGAGCGCAATAGGACATAGTCTTACATGAAGAACCTTTGTCTCAACCAGCTACAACAAATCTGAACATCTCCAACTAGTCTCAGGTTTACTACAACTTACAACCTTTGTTAGTGTTATTCAAAGGACACAGGGACAGAACAATGATTATTCTGGTTTAGTTACAATGGAGCTCGGGGTTAATATCAACGGAGCTCTGGGTACTTATCAATGGAGCTCAGGGTTATTATCAATAGAGCTCTGGATTAGTATTAAACAGAGCTCTGGGTTAGTATCAACCGAGCTCTATATTATTATGAATGGACCTCTGGGTTAATAAAAATTGAGCTCTGGGTTAGTATCAATGGTGCAGTAATCATGCAGTATCTTTTATTACTCACAAAGATTTAACATCCTGTGACATAAAGGTCCTTGTGAAAGACAAACCAATCCCAAGGTTTCACAGAAATGGATAACGCTCTAAGTATAATGTTAAATGTTTATGATCAGCGTTCCTCGTGCTTGCATAGATGGCTAACAGAAACACCAAATAGTACAATACTTCATGCACACCCTGATTCTGTTCACCTGCCTTACCTTACGTCTCCACCTCCACCAGATGCCCACCAGGTTCTATTATCCCTTGTGTTTTTATCCTGTGTGTTTCATTGTCCCTGTAGCCAGTTCATCTTGTGTGTTTCCCAAATCGTTCCCGCTTCGTCCTTTTCCCAGAGTTAGTTTTGTGTGCCTGTTTCTAGTATTTACCCCTGTACCGAACCACTGCCTGTTGAGACCACCGTATAAAATGCTAATTAATAACAAAAAAATCATACAATGTGATTTTCTGGATTTTTGTTTTAGATTCCGTCTCTCACAGTTGAAGTGTACCTGTGATAAAAATGACAGACCTCTGCATGCTTTGTAAGTAAAAAAACCTGCAAAATCGGTGGTGTATCAAATACTTGTTCTACCCACTGTATGTTAGCCAACACACCGGGTTATGTCTCTGAATGGACCACAGTAAATGCGCCTCTCAGAGTGACTCTGGGTCTGGGATGCCAGCAGACAAGGTCATTGCTTACTCCTTCCACCCCGGTCACCCGCTGTTCTTAAAACTCCCTTTCTTACAAGTCAATCAGCTCAAAGAAAAAACACCACCTGAACAGTTTTTTACCAGTGATCTCAGTAACCAGCCATCTGCCCCCCAGAGACTAATAAAACGATGCTAGCCAAATAATGACCTTCTTAACTGTTAACTGCTAATTAAATAGCCGCACTATATTACTGCCAAAACTCTAGCAACCTCCCTACATCAAAATGGACACAAACACGATTGAAATGGACCTGTAAATCGGTACCAACGCAGTGAATGTATAGAGAAAATGAATAGGATTAACGAATAGGATGAATATATAGGATGAATATATAGGATGATTGTATAGGATGAATATATAGGATGAACATGAACGTATAGGATGA
>JACXGK010004457.1:21334-38255 GCA_016801125.1 Novumbra hubbsi
AAACCGTGAGCTGTTGAGACATTCACAAACAATAAACCACACCGGGTGTGGCTAGAAATGAACCTAAGTAGGCTCCCCAATCAGAGTCAACTGATTGCAGCTGCTCTGACTGGGGAGCCCACAACGGCATAGAGATGGCTAGAGGCCTCTCCATGTGCCATGCCCTGAATGGGAGCCCCAAAGCACAGAGATGGCTAGGTGCCCGCATCCAGGACATGACAGAATGTATAGGATGAATATATAGGACAAACATGAAGGTATAGGACGAATGTGTAGGACACATATATAGAATGCATGTATAGGACAAATTTACAGGATGAATATGTAGGACAAACATGTAGGATGAATGTATAGAATGATTGTATAGGATAAAAATACAGGATGCACTTTGACCGTTCATATCCCTTCGTCTCATAAGGTATTTGCATGTTACTGTATGTCAGCCACAGTAGATTTTGTGTAATCTGTCCCCTACACGTTTTCTATCATTAACAGCTCCATCACACCAAGTAGAAGTCAGGCTATGTGTGAATGGTTTGTGGCAATCACTGCGATTGTAATTAGACTGGGGTTGTCAGTGGAGAAGTGGCATTAAAAAAGATCCTTCAAACACAATAATGATATTGACATTACATAGTCACTAATGACTACTTTTTGCATTCTGTAGGTGTCATGTCATTACTGACAAAACTCTAGACAGATGCAGAAATAGCTCTCACACGCTTATTATAGCCTTTTGTAATTACAGGGAGTGTTAAAGACTCACAGTGGGTTTTCTTATTCAATCTAAATGTTTATTAATATTCACAAGCACACTAATTCATAAAGCCAGCAAACAGAATGGTAAATTAAGGTGATGCTGCATTTACAATAAAACTAAAGATAAAGCATTTATAAAATATAAGCACTTCACAACATTCCAACACATTCCTCACACTCATTTTAACAAACAAATTCATTGTGTAAATTTTTGTAAATGTTTATATGTGTGTGCATTAGTGTGTGTGTCAGAGTTGTGTCACAGTGTGTTCCCTACATGCATACTGAAAGAAAACCAGATAACAGCACAGCAGGCTAAACAAGATGTGATCTTTATGATTATTAATAGCTTTATTACTAAAATCATTAAACATTTCTAAAGTGTGATGGTTGTAATTTGGTCAATGCCTGTCTGAAGGCTAAAAGCTATACAATCTTTGTCTGTAATTTATTCAAAGTACTGGACCAAAACATGACATTTGCATTGACAAATAAGCCATCACAGAGGCCTTTTTTCTCCAATTACCTAAACCACCTCATAGTGTAGTTTCTGAATTCATAATTACAATATTTTACAGAAAATGTTGACAGCTACCTCCTGCTAAGAGTATCCAAGGAAACAGAATAACTAGGTTACCCATCTGTCAGCGAAAACACTGTTCATTAAGCTAAAGAAGAGAACTTGTGAGTACCATGTTGTAGCAAAATTTTTGCAATACAATTCATGGTTCTCACAAAGACACACACAAACACAATTTAACATTTAACACTAACAAGAACACATTTAAATTTGTTTCTCTGCCTTTGATAAGGCAAAAAACTGCACTGCTTTTGGGAACTTAGTAGACCAATTGCTGCAGTTTTGAAAGTATATATTCCTGATCATGCTTGAAATAGGATTTCAGCTGCTCAACAGTTCAGGGTCTCCTTTGTGATCTTTTTTTTTGACAATATGCCAAATGTTTTCAATGGGTGACAGGTCTGGACTGCAGGCAGGCCAGTTTAGCACCCAGATTATTTCAGTATGGGGCAATGACGTTGTATTATGTGCATAATGTGGTTTGGCATTGTCTTGCTGAAATAAGCAAGGCTGTCCTGTGATTTCCACTACAGAATCGTGTCTGTGTTTAATGCAATGCCACCAGAGGACACGTAGGTTATTGGTTATCTATCATCCATCATATTGGTTTTCGGATTTGGCCATTGTGTAATGCTGGTGTGAGGGAAGAGACCAAGGCGCAGGGAAACCTTCAACAGTGCCTTTTATTGGGGCACACAATAGGTATATGAACCGAAGGATATACTGGCTGTGGTGGAAACACAATGCCAGCAGACACGCATACAAGTAACAATCACGGACGCAGAGACCAGAAACACAAGGGCTTAAGTACTGAGTTAACAGGTAGCACCTGTAAGGAATCAGGGAAGGATGCGTTCACAGGACATGGGGAAAACAGGACACAACACACACGATGGTGACTAAAAGGCCGGCGACGTCGAACGCCGGAAGGCTACGCGAACAGGGGAGGTCCCGTCCTGTGACGGTACCGTGACACATTGCATACAGAGATTTCTTCGGATTCGCTGAATCTTTTAATGATATTGTGTACTGTAGATAATGAGATCCCCAAACACTTTGCAATTTTATGTTGAGAAACATAATTCCTCAATTGTTGCACTATTTGCCCATGCAGTCTTTCACAGGGTGGGGAACCCCTCCCCATCCTCAATTCTGACAGACCAATCCTCTTTGGAATAATCTTCTAATACCCAATCATGTTGCAGAACTGTTGCGAATTGACCTAATTAGTTGGGTGATATTCCATCAGGAATAGTTTTCTTGCATTAGTCACATTTTCCAGTTTTTTGCGGCCTTTTTTTCAAGAAAGAATCAAATGTCTATGTTTCAACATTTGATATGCTGTCTTAGTACTATTTTCTATTTAATATAAGTTTTAGGGGATTTTCACATCATTGCATCCTGTCTTAATTTACATTTATGCAGCATCCAAACATTTTAGACGCTGTTGTATGTTTCCTACTGTTAAGGGTATGACAACTAAGGGTATGACAACTGAAGCCACTATCAATAAAAAAGCCACTACCAACAAAAAAGGAAACCCCCTTTTCTAACAAAAGCATGGTTGCCAAATCCAATTGTTTACTTTGGGTGTGTTAAGAAAGAATCTAACATAAGTTTTTCTGGTCACATTAGAATACATTTGTAAATATCTATGAATTTATTTATAATAATTTAACAAAGCTTGTATTTTTTTTGCCTTTTTTGTCTTAATCATCTTTTACATGGAGTACACAACTGCACAATGGGAGTAAACAAACGGTATTTTGCAAATTATGCAGATAAGTTGGCATTGATCCTTAAGTTATGCAAATATGTGACATCAAGAGTGTCAAATAAAAGATTGTATGTGACAAAGTATTTTGTTGTTGGTCTTGTTTTGATGTTTGTTTGAAATGTATGAGTCAATCTGATTCATTTTGAACATTCTCAGTAATCTACTGCAACATCCTAGAATTCTGTTGCGGTCTGAACGGTTAACAATGTGAGTCAAATTGAGCTAAGCTGAGCTGCAGACCACTGATATGGACCAGATATTAGAAGATCAGCCATGTAGCTCGCAGCCACGCAGACAGGATAATCACCTTAAGGAAACAAGGCTGGGCGTCAGCTGATCAACACACATTAGCCTACACCCCCTTTTCCTCCCCATGCTACCCATGTCCATTAGCTCTGTGAATCACACACACACACACACACACCCATCTCAACCAGGGAAATCACACACACACATACCCATCTCAACCAGGGAAATCACACACACACATACACACACCCATCTCAACCAGGGAAATCACAAACACACATACATACACACACCCATCTCAACCAGGGAAATCACACACACACATACACACACCCATCTCAACCAGGGAAATCACAAACACACATACACACACCCATCTCAACCAGGGAAATCACAAACACACATACACACACCCATCTCAACCAGGGAAATCACAAACACACATACACACACCCATCTCAACCAGGGAAATCACAAACACACATACACACACCCATCTCAACCAGGGAAATCACAAACACACATACACACACCCATCTCAACCAGGGAAAGCCATGAGCCTTCCTAACCCTCTCAATTTATAAAAGTGCCCCCACAAATCAATGTGGATTAGCTTTAGAAACAAATCTGTATCAGTGTGTCTGTGCATTTCTATTAAAAAAAAAACAGCATTGGCCTGTTGGAAGAGTGGCGTAATTTTATCTATTGATCCAAATACTAGTAGAAACAATCTATTACAATAAATCACTGTTTGAGCAGTAACTGAAATAAGGCAAACTTGCTAACGCTTAAAAAAAACAAATGGGTCAGTATAAAGTAACAGAAAGATAACACAATATTGTAGAAACACAAGGGCATAGACAAAAAATACACACAATCAAATTATCCACAGAGGTCATTGAATACACAGGCACCAAATGTATTCCATATTGTTAAAAGATAAATGGATTACCCCTTAAAATCTAAATTGCTACTCAAGATTGTTAGTGGTTAAATAGCTGGTGTACATTTTCACAGCAGTTGACACAAAGTCCACTTATTATAAAAATGGTTTTGCCAACTCAAGGTGACTGGGAATATGTATCTAGTTTAACAACAAGACACATATGTCATTAAACTAACCTGCAAGCATGACACATTGTAGACTGGCAGAGAGATGTTCAAAGGCGCTAAGGGCTTTGGGTGGAATCTGGAGGTCTGTCACAAATGTGTTTCTCCGGGTCAATGCACATAAACCTTTTGTAGCACTGCTAGGATTCTACTTGGCTTTATTTGGCAAACTCTAATTTCCTATATACTACGTCTGCTCAAAGACATGGGGATTGGTCTACAACTGGACTCTAATTCTTCTAGGGAAATGAAGTCTGGTGAAGATGGCATTCATTTATGTTTCACTGTTCAAAGAGCAAAGTAACAAACCAGGAGCAAGGCACACTATTTAGATGTGTGACCAACCTGTTTCAGACTTGTTCTCGCAGAGATGTGCCCTCCCTCCGTGTCGTAGTTTGACAGCGCTTCTCCCAACATTATTCTTACCGTTTAGGAAACCCCCCAGCAGAGTGTCAGTCATTCAACACAAGCCATAACAAAGGCCAGGTTGGTTAGGGTCATTACATTTCATAACATAATAGAGTATATCAGGATTACATTTGATTGGTATTTGTGTACCAATGATCTAAACGTATCCAGCTGGGGTGTAACAATTGCCACTGATAGGCGGCGCGTAGATCGAGCATGTAGATAGAGCCCACATCACGTTGACGTATTACACCAGCTGATCACGGCAGCGTCAGAGAGTGTTACAGATGCTGTACTCCCTGCAGACATTTGGAGAGGTTGTTAATGATAAAGGCCTGGTCACCTCTTCACACAGTTTACACTCATGCTTGCTCTGTGTTGTGTCACCATCAATCAGTCAGCAACGCCCACCTGCAGCCACGCCTCCAGCCCAAAATAAACCCCTACCTTCTAACAACTCTGTCCCTCATTAGCCAGCTTCCCATGACTGGTTTTGTGTCCTGTTCCAACTGTGAACCCCCGCTAAAAAATACTTACAGAACGACTGGTAATAGCGCAACGCACTTCAACACTAACTACTTTTTTAATGAAAATGAGAGAGAATGAAGAGAGAGATGAGGGAGACGGAGAGATGGCGACACAGGGGCGAAGAGGTGGGAGGGAGAAAGGGTGATGTGACGCGTCCTTCCTCGTTGTGACAGATCCATCCGTCTGCTTCCCTGAGTGACTCCCAATGGAGAATCTTCCATCTCCGCCCCAGCTACGGCAGCACGGGGGTTGGGGGGGGGGTGGGAAGCAGGCACTCACTGTGACAAACGCGGGGTGTGCATCCTCGTGTCCCCAAAACCCTGACCCCTGCAGGCACGCATATAAGGCCAGAGAAAGTGAGAGAAAGGAGGTGGGGAGACATCCCCCCTGTCAGAGGAGAATACTGGGCCAGGCCCAGGGACATGCCCGGAGTCCCAGCCATCCTTCATCTGCCCCCATCTCCTCCTCCGTCTGAGAGACACATGCTACCGTCGTAAATCACCTCCCTGCCGTGTAAACCACCGACCACCTCTTATCTCTTCGACTATGCGTTCAGATATAATGCGCTACGTCCAGTAATAGTGTTGATTTCATGTGTATCTGGGTGTTTCGTTGCCTCTTCAAGACGTTTCCGGACCGCTGGCTGGTTACAGAATCTGAGTGATGGCTGAAACGTTGTTAGATCGAATCCCTGAAACAATTTGTTGAAAATGTCGTTGTGTTGTCCCTGAGTGAGGTAGCTTACCAAAATCACTCCCAGGTCGTTGTTAAGAATGATAATAATGGTCTTAGTCATCTATACCTGGTGAAGCAATGGGAAGAAATTCATGTGTAACAGTAGTGAATCTTGGAGGAGCCGGAACTTGGGTGGCAGTTCGAGGCAGCTGTCATCAGGCTGTCAGCGGGGCTTTGGTCTGGCTGACTTTTGCCTCCCTTCCACTGCTCTGTGGGTCACAGTTTCCGGCCTCACCAGGGTAGGCCTTTCTAAAAGCCCCTCTGTCAGTCTATCAGACTGTCGGTGTATTAGATTGTTGGTCTGTCTGACTCTCGGTCTGTCTGACTGTTGGTCTGTCTGACTGTTGGTCTATCAGAGTGTTGGTCTGTCTGACTGTTGGTCTATCAGAGTGTTGGTCTGTCTGACTCTCGGTCTGTCTGACTGTTGGTCTATCAGAGTGTTGGTCTGTCTGACTGTGGGTCTGTCTGACTGTTGGTCTGTCTGACTATTGGTCTTTTTGACTGTCATTTATTATCTGTAAAGATGCTCCAAGGTCCTGATGTGGTTTGAGTCTTAGTTTAAAAGAAATACCAGTATTTATTTGAACAGCAGCACAGCGTTTCCCGGGACGACCAGCATGGTAACTATCCTCCCTGGCAACGTTTGTGAATTAACTCTGACAACAACATTCAACACTAAGACACTGAGAGAGGAGAGGGAGAGAGGATTTTCAACTTCGATGGAATCAATGTAATCAGTGAAACGGCGCATCGTGTAACCTTTTCTCTCAGATTCCCCACAACCAGTCATCAGACACGTACCGGACTCGTACCATTCCACAGGAACGCCTCCCAGCTGTCATTATGGAATCTCACTGAAGGGGAGGTGGGTGGGGGAGCAACAGGGCCGAATAATAACCTTTTGTCATGACAGTGTTTTGGTGGCCACATCCCAACTAATGAGACAGGGTAGGAGACATGTGGACTATCTCATTAACAGGAGGAAGCAGCTGTGTGTGTGTGTGTGTGTGAGTGTAATTGACTTAATTCAAACCCTCTCCCAGCACGCTTCACCTGCTCCCCCTGTCAAGCCTCCCCCTCTCCACCTCCATCCTATCTCCCTCTCTATCACTTCTCCTCCCTGCAATCCCTACACTCAGCCCCACCCCCCGGCTCGTTTAGGAAACAGCAATGGTGCCCCCCCCCCAACCCCCACAAGGGCATCCATTTTCTCCTCCCCCTTTCTCTACAGCCGCGTTCTACTGAGAACCAATTCAACACTTTCCAACTTCAAATGAACGTCAGCAGGAAGCCAAGAGGAACATGTACAGTGTGAGTGGCAGTGGAGATTAGAGGGAGTTGGGCCGGAGGGGGAGGGGCTATCTGCCTCTATTGGGAGGATGCGTGGTACGCTGTGGTTGCTACAGCAACTGCTTTCGGAGGCATCCAATCAAGTGAGACAATAAAGGAGTACAACTATGTTATCGCTTTTTCCACCGCGTGGGTCAACTTCTATTAATTCAGGTTAATAAAGTGAATCCCATCCTGGGTGACGGCAGTTCCAAACGTCCATTAACTGCCCCCCGGAATGACAAATGCTCCCGTCCTTCGTATTGTGAATCCCACAAAATTCAACAGCATCTGACAACCGCCTGGAAACTTGGAAATTTGAAGAGGCTCCTCAGAAATAAGAGAAAGACATTAGACGAGCCATTATGTGAGCCATGAAACATTCACACATGGCTGTGCTGCTTTATTGCCACATCCATTTTGTTGTCGTGAGGGAGGGCGTTGCGTTGTGACGGGTGGACTAGAGGGAGCACTGACCAACTCTGAGATCTAAAAAACAGAACCCCTCGAGAGAACTTCAAGATGTATGGCGTCACACACGCTCGTCACGATCATCGTCCTAACTACCGTTTCCTACGCCGGTGCCTGTGTGCTCGCGGTTTTCCCAGCCTAAAGCTAATTATTGATCTGATGAACAAGACTAAGGATCAATGCCATCATCCACAGGAGCGAATCCTGCATCGATCCCCCCCTTAAGCATTGCAAAGCTTCGTAAAAAAGCCTGGATTTCGATTCATCCTGAAATAAAATGCACCGAACCTCAATGACATAATGCAGACTCCTATAAAACCCAGCCATCTCAATAATCAAAGGAGAAGCCTAAACGAAGGAAAGAGTCTACTTAGCCAGAAATATCCACCATACGCTTGTTGTCTGAGCAACCGGTAAGATTGTACATGTGAAGTTGTCATGGTGTTGGTCAGGGAGAGAGCGAGAGGTCCCCTACGGGAACGTGTTTGGGGGCGGATGGCCTCACACGCAAACACACACACACGCACACACAGTCTGTATCCAACAGAGGCCGGATTATACGGCAACATGGCCTTCAGGAGAGAGACGTAACGCAGCAACAGCCAAGTGAAATAACCCAGACCGGACCCGGGGTGAAATGGAAAAGTCCCTGACACTGCATGGAAAGGATCTGAGGCCTGTGGAATGGCCTGCCAACTTCTCCCATAGAGCACACAGAGACCGACAGGGTCTTGTTGCGTTAACACCAGAACCATTTCTGTACAACCTGCCCTATCTACACCCCTGTGACGTACTCCTCTTGGATTCTCCCAGGGCCATCTATCCTAGCTGTCATATGGTTGGGAGCCAGAGATCTGGAACCGGCAGGAACACTGGGTCTGTGGTGGAGGTGCACTACCCAGTCTCATCAGACTGACAGTCCAGACAAGATCTGTTGTGGTGGCTCCACCTCCCCTCCCTCCATCTACCTCACGCCCTCCCTACCTCCATCCCTCCCTTCATCCCTCCCTCCTTCTCCCCCTCCATCCCTCCCTCCCTCTCCCCCCTCCCTGCTTTTCTCCAGAACTCCTGGTTGACTTGACTGTAATGTTTCCTGACTCAAGTGCGTTTCAAAGCCACTAACATACTTAAACACTGCAGATTTAAGAAAATTACCAATAAAAGCCATCCATCCACTCTAAAAATAACTTCCAAATTGTGCCCCCATAACAAAAATTACATGTTTCTTTTTATGTTTTATTTTAGGTGGCATAATACTTAGATAATCCATTTTAATTTGTGCAACCCAGATATGCAATTTTAGAAGTATTGAAACTGGTTGTTACCGCATTACACATCTTTGAAATGTGGTACAGTCTGAAATCTACATAGAACTTAAAAAGCCAGCCTAAATAAAAGCTCATTAAACACCAAGCCCATCTGCATGACACCAGGGTCACCACTGGGTAATGAATCATTGGGAGATCTGACGGTGATATCAAGCACGTCATTATGGGGAACAGGCTTACTATAAATCACAAAGAGAAAGACGGAGATGGATAGAAAATAGCCTTTTGTCTTTTAGGAAACATCAATGTTAAGACGGACAGATGGATAGAGCACTATAGAGGAATCTGCCCTGACCTTTCATCCTATGGAAGCAATAAGCTGGCTGGTACCAGCCTCACTGGAAGCTTCCCTCTCATTAAACTGTCACCCAGCCTCTGTGATGGTCATCTGTTGTGGACTGTCAAATCAATCAGCTCAGTTCTAGTTCAGTTCCTCTCCACTACGTCCACAGACACACGAGGAAGACGACCACTGAAGCCCATGGACAGGAGTAGACTGGATCACACATTGCTGTTCCACCCTCTGGATGGATGGAACACAGAGGGATATGGGCGCGGCCAATTCAGTGTATCCTTGTTAACATCTAGGAGTTCCTTTGTGACTGAGGAGATTGCCGTGTGGTTGGCGAGTCATATTTTAAACCTAATTCAGCACTGTATCAACGGAATAACATGGGTTACAGGGGTTCCTGGATGTTGTCAAACCGAATCACTGCTGTCCCTTTGTAACCAGGACCTCTCAGGACCACTGAGCTGTTTGACCCCTGACCTTTAGACCTGGGAACATGGCTATTGATAACACCTGCTCCTCCTGTATTCTCTAATCTACTCCATCAGAATCAGTACATTATCTGAATTCCTTCATGTTTGTCCTAAATACAAAGGGAGTGGTAGGTTGGTGAAGGACACAGCTGCAGTGCCCTTACCATATGTTTCAATACATCCTTGCTGTATGAATCCTCAGGGGATCGGGTCTGCTGGAGTTTATTGTTGGAAAACTAATGTGTTTCTTGTTTTCATTTGCCTTCCTCCTTCATCACGATCTACCACTCTCTTCTGAGTGACACGCAACACTTTCCCCATCCTTCTCTGTTACTCTCATGGGGGAAACAAAGGGATACAAGTTCCTTTCTCTTTCTTGAGCAGGAGGACTAACAGAGACCCACCGTTCTCCTCGTGTTTTGTCTGTCAGGGCCGAGCTATGTGCTTCCTGGGTCCATTGGTGGCCCTGAAATAAATGAGGCCCATTCATGTAAACAAAGGGAATGCTGCTGACCAATCGAACATCTACATATTTTCCAGTCTCTACTCAGTGAACTGGTAATATCCTAAACATAACAAACATGCTTGAACCCGCACCTGCTAAACAAGCGTGGTGTTGCATTCAGACAAAGTGTGAGGTTTGCTCTCTTTCAGCTCTGTGTTCAGCTGGGTTTCCAGAGACGGGGGTGGATCCTGGCAGAGAGTGGGAGGGGCCACGCTGGTCACAGATAACCAGGAAGAGGATCAAACTCACCACCCATGTTGCTCAAACACACATACACACACACACACACAAACACACATGCATCAAAACACTGCCATGCAACACTCCCTCTATCAGATCCAACCCTACAGCATTCCGCTCCATCTGTCCCAGGCATCCACCCACACCATACTGGCTCCACCCGGACACCAAACACTGCTAATCACAGCAGAAAAAAGAGCCACCAGCCCAGGGCTCCAATGATCCCCTATTGTACACAACGAATGGGACAACAATGCCACTTTGTTGGGATAGGAAGTAGTGTTACAACTCAATACTGAACCTGGGATCACAGCCAACTATGAACTAGACTGACTGCGTTCAACCATGTAGTCCGGACAACTATACCAGTAAAAACTCTCCCTTCGGGTCATAAACCCTTATATTACAGGGACATACGTAGGAGCTACCTGTGAGACTTGGTAAATCTACCGGGTACATCACAGAGATTATGTTGGAAAGAAACAACCTGACCTAGACAGAGTGAATACATGAACCGACAAGAGGGGAGCATTTTGTCTGTAGTTCTGAAGCTCTGCATTGGGCTGTTGCAATTACTACATAATCACCTGACTACTAATAGTTTCTAATAAGTTGGATTTAGTCATTTCCAACCCGATTTCCTAATGAGATAATGCACATTAAAAGTACAGATAGAAATATACGTTGTCCTATTGCACATTAAACGTTGAAGCACGGTTTTGCTATCTAAGGAGGATGATGTTGCACGAGGTGCAGCGACATTTTATGGTCATTGTTTGTGGTTGCAGTTTTGTGAACAGCAATCGCTAACACTGATTTAGTGGTATTTCCAAAGTCAAAAACAACTGCACCCCTCTGGGCACATTTTGGTTCTAAGCCAAAGAGGTGAGCCCAATTATTTGGAGGCCAATTGCCAGGTTCGCTTCAGAAACTTGCTGCTCCAAAGCACAAACACCACAACTCTACAGAATCCTCTCTAGATCCCCAACGTGTATTTTTACCATCTTATTAGGCTTACACTGTAATAGTGGCATAACATTTATGCCACTAAGACGATTCAATTGTGAATTGCAATTATTTGTGCCACAATTTACCGTCAACGTAAATTTCATAATCATGACAGCCCCTTGCTTTGCAGAGAGCCAGCTCCATACAGCACACAAAAAAAAAAACGGTGTTCCTGTTACAATACTTAATGACACGTTTCAGCCTGCCTCTGGATCTTAATGACGCGCACACATCCAAAGGACCTATATGGCTATAGGTCCTACCACTAAGGAAAGCAGCAAGAACTGTATTTTCTACAGATTATTATGGACAGGAAATACCTCTATTCAACTGTGGTAAGAGACCAGCTCACCAACCAGAGCCTCTTATTGTTTTGTGTGTAACTGTGAACACAGGTGTTTCTGGGAAATGTTGACTCTTCTGATCAGCGAACAACGTCTCCTGGTCTGTGTGTGTTTCCATAAACCCGTGCAGCTGAAAATGCCATCCTCCAAACATGAGGCAGACTCCTTGGTCCCCCGTGAGTTCACCGTGCGGGGACCGACCTGTGGTCACCCTGTGCGGACCGCTTTAAAACAAGCGCAAGCCTCGAGCGTACGTCCAGACGTGTCCCGTGTGACAGAGGTCAGCAGGCTGAGCGCAACAGGCAGAAAGACGCGGTCGCGCTGGATCCCGAAGATCAGCACAGGAATATTCAAAGGGCACATTTTGCATGTGTGAATGTGAGAGCGCTGGGAAAACACAGACACTGACATAGACACATGCAGACGGACACACAAGGCCCACCCAGACTGACCAGGAGACAGACAGACGCTCCACTTTAGCTCCTCATCGCATCAGAGATTTTCAAATCTCATCACGCCACAACACGCTGTGACCTCTTACGGAGGAAGCACCAAAGGAAGCTGTGGAAACATGAGAGATCAGAGGACAGGCGATCTTCAGTGTCACAGCGTGAAGTGTCGTACAGGAGAGCTTCAGCAACTCCGACGGTGGGTAGAGCTAACCTCAGAGAGATGGTTACTGGTAATTTCCTCTGTGTTTTTGACAAGTCTCCAGGAGGAGATGAACACAGCAGACAGCCTTTTACATGCTTTACATCCACTTCACAAGTCTCTATTCCTGAGAAACACAGCGGCTACAGCTGAGAGATTTCCACGACAGAGGGAAAAGATCTTTTTAAATTCTGATCGCATATCTTACCTGCCTTCAGCAGTCACTGAAGATAAGGAAGCCCCTGAAAGTTTGGTAGAAAGCATTGATGATTCGGTCACAATCACTACTAATGAAGAAAAGACTTTCATCTCTTTAATCAGGGTCATTTTTCAAAGGCCGAAGGGTCTACAGTAGAACTGGGACTATGTGTGTTTTTGTGCGTGTGTTTCCATGTGTTTCCGTGTGTTTCTGTGAGTGTGTTTCTGTGTGTTTTTCTGCATGAGATTATGTGTGTGTTTCTGTGTGTGTTTGTGCTTGATCCTGACTTTCTGATACATGTGGGGAGCAAATTATACCACAATAAGAGTAAAAGTTGACAGTTCTATCAGCCAGTCCCTACAGGCAACAGGATTAGAATATAACACACACGTTTTGGATTCATGTTAGGTTCAGGAATAAGGCAATAGGATTAGAATAAAATGTACATGTTTTGGATTCATTTTAGGTTCAGGAATCAGGGATTAGGTTTAGGATTAGGCAGAATGGTTAGGGTAACTTCAGGCATACGCTTTAGGTTATAAAGTGTAACGCTAAGATAAGGTAATGTAAGGGTAAGGATTTAGGTTCGGTTTAAGGGAAAGGGAATGACTTTTCTCCCTACAAGGATGGAACAAAACAAATTAAACAAATCTGTGTGTGAATGTGTGTACAGGGTACAGGCTGGTCTTCATCATGTGGTTGCCAGTGTATATGTTGTCTGTGCTGAAGATGCAGATATTAGAGCCGACAGGCTGATACCAGTAGTACATCAGGTGGACAGGAGATGTTAGATAGGAACACTCTTGCGAGATCAGAATGGAAGAGGAAATCCACCCACCCAGATCAGAGGTGTCACGCTTCAGACACCTTCATTGGCATCTTCAGATCCCAGATCAACAGTGATGGACAGCCTGGTGATCAAGAGTAATGCAGACTAACGGGTCTGGCCGACAGTTGGTTAGCAGAATACACTGAATGGCTGCTTCACACTTATCTCTTGGATTAATGTTTGGTAGTCACAAACGAAATGGTTAGCCTCAAAACATATGACATGCAAGGCCAGCTCAAATGACAGAATATGAAGTTACAGAACATGAGCTTATCACGTGAGGAACCATTATAAATCTTCTAAATCAATGATTTATCAGCACATTAAACAAGCAGGTCAATTTAAAACCAAACAGAACACCCCTAATTGTTGATTAGGATCTAATTAATTGATCACTGCTGAAGGCAGACAAGACCACGTTTAACCTTGAGTACACTTAAAGCGAATGAAGTAACAGATCTTCCCTTAGGAGACCCATCGATTTAAGTCTGAGAGTCCTGAGCAGTTATAGCCACTACCACTGACACTGTGATTGGGCTGGTTAAAGAACTGACTGATGAATGAGGCTTTCCATTCCCAAAGACGTGGTCTACATTTTCTCAGAGTCAAGAGAGACACTAAATGACTTAAAAGTAGAACTGCTACATGCAGCGAACACAAGGAAGTGGCTGCAAACTTTACATTGATGTCATTGTTGTTTCCAGTATTTTGTTCCCAATATTTGTGCCATATATATAATGTGGCACAAACACCCCCTTGCATTTTGCCCCAAGGCAGAAAGCTGGAAGGTTCTAGGACATTTCAGATGCTGTCAGTAAAGCCCCGTCCCAGACTCGCACAGCTGCTTTCAGTCGGGGCCTCGTCAAGGGAGGCATAGTAAGGCAACGCAGCTCAGGGCCAAAGCCAAGGAAGCAAAAGCTACAGAGGAAGCGGTCGGAGAGGTAGTTGGAGAAGAATAAGCAGTAGCTACAAAAGGCTAGCCCCAACCCAGGAGAATTGGAGCAAGAAAGGAAGCCTGGAGAATGGTCGAGAGGCAGAAGTTGCAGCCACCCCTGGAGAGGGATTTATCTTTTGATTTCGATTTTCACGTTCATCCTCTGTATTGTCGGTACGCATCAGTGCTCAGCAAAAACATAAACACCAAGCAAAGACACCCACAGAGTGCGGTGGCACCGTAAAGGGAAACGCCACCCATTCATTGGAATGAAAGAAAAGCAGTGTGAGCTGGGTGGGCAGAGGACTGCTGGCGGGATAGCATTCATCCCCTATTGGCTGACCATGGCTGTTTATACCTAGCACTACCCGACGTGCTTGCTAGCCTGTTTCACTCACATGCGGACGGCCGAGTGTGGCCAAGTGAATGCCACTGGTCCAGTACATCACAGGTGTGAGCCTTTCCTCCGGCCCGTGACGCTGTAACACACGCTGTAACGCACGCTGTAACGCACGCTGTAACGCACGCTGAATCCACCCACTGACAGGGGACGCAGCCGAGGCAGAACACGAGGCCTGACCTTGAAACAGGAGCTCTCCCTTTCGCAACGTTCTTTCACCCCACGAGCAGCTCCAATCCATCATACATTATCTAGTACCAGGTCCATTTACCGTTATCCAGAGCCCATACTTGCTGCTGCACAAGAGTATTATCCATGGCTCTCTGCTCTACCGCTAATCAAAGAGAAACGGTGTTGTGGAGTTGAACCACGTAGGTGGGGAGTATCCCCAGAGCCACCCCCCCTTCCAGGCCCCGTAATTTGACAATTAGTATGCAACAAATTTAATCCTGAGGAATTCTCATCTAAACCACTATGGATGTCTCTAATTTGTCCGGGCCAAATGAGAGCGTTATGAATCATTTATTTCAAATATAAATGTTTGTTAATCCAATAAAATATAAAATATACTCTGATTCAATTATTTATTCCTCTTTTATTGAGAGACATTATTATTCTAATACCATGCTGAAATCACATTATATGTGGTAGAGACAGTGGATGGTCCATCATGTATTATTCAGAAGCCATTGGCTTTTCCTCATCCAGAAAAGCCCAGGTCTGAATGCTCCAAACATGACAATGGTTTCAGGGCTCCCATTAACTTTGTACATTTCATTATTTTCCATGAAGCATGGCACAACCATACAATCACAAATGTGCTATTCAATCACTGGACACCTGAGGGAAGAAGACATTACTTGGTGAAATAGTCACATTGGCAGAATACACTGCTTTATAATAGCAGTATTACGTCATCTGTAGGCACTGCAAAGATTGTACTAATTGCATATGAAGCCTCTGGCTTCGTCTCTATTATCAGTGATTTGGAAAAAAGAGATAAAGGAAGATTGAATTCCTCTTTAATATACTATTGTCTGAGTGAACCACACAAACTACCTATCTGAATTCAGCAGAGTAAAAACTGTTAAAACAGAGTACAAAAAGTTAAAACTGCTCACATCCATTCTCCATTGGGGGTCACTACACCAAAAATATTAATATTTGAATTACATTTGACAGTTCCTAGAATTAATTCATTTGATTGTGCCTACTCTACCACTTGATCTTAACTGTTTCCTTGCAAGAGAGAGATTTGCCCAACTACCTAAATGCACAATATATATTCATAGACATAAAATGGTTCCTTTGTCTTTTTGTCATTTAAACCATACAGAAGGCATTACATTTTATATGACTGTTTAAATGTAAAAAAAAACAGCACCCCATATTTCGGACACCCCACACATGTAGAGATTCCTCCAATCATTTCACTAGTGTATGGTCCGTATGTCTAGTGTAAGTCGGGCCCTTCCTTTACCACAGGTATCGTATGTTTCCTTGGTTTCCATACTGCCATCTTTGCTTGCCCAACTAGATAATTCACTGGGCAGTCCCTTCTCCCATTCAATCAAATTCAATACAATTTATTTATACAGCCCTTTTTACAACAGCAGTTGTCACAAAGTGCTTTTACAAAAACACCCAGCCTAAAACCCCAGTGAGCACGCAACAACAGGATTGAAGCACGGTGGCTAGGAAAAACTCCCTACGGGGCCGGAGTGTAGGAAGAAACCTAGAGAGGCACCAGGCTCAAAGGGGTGGCCATACCTCTT
>JACXGK010004458.1:0-15586 GCA_016801125.1 Novumbra hubbsi
CCCCCCCCCCCCTTTGAGTCCACCTGTTATAGCACATCTACTCCCCCCCCCTTGAGTCCACATGTTATAGCACACCTATTCCCCCTTCCGAGTCCACCTGTTATAGCACATCTCCTTGCTCTCCCTCCCTCCGAGTCCACCTGTTATAGCACACCTCTTAGCCCCTCCTCTCTCCGATGTAGCTGGTCTTTGAACTATTTGTTTGCTTGTTTCTCGTCTTGTTGGAATTGAATGGAACAAATTGAATTTTTACTGGCCATGCTCTCTGGTTTGGTTTAAATAGGAGCAACAGTGCTGTGAGCCTTCATGGTTTATACTATATAATGATACCTGGGTTACCATATCCACTTGAAAACAGCTGCTTTAATAATAGTCTTTGACAATAAACAGAATGTACATATTTCTTTTAAGGCTCAGAATGGTATTCTGAAATGCCCCAAACGTTGAAGTAGTGCAGGAGAAACACAATTTGCTTGTGATGGAAAAAAATAACAGCTGCAGTTTAGTGGATCACTGTCTTTTATAATTCCTTAGTTATTGTATGTTGTCCTTGTATTTTTCTGAATCTTGTTTTTCCGTATCAACAACGGTCTTTTTCTCTGTTGTTCAGCCTTGGACACTGAATTGTACCTGTGATGGTGGAAGGCAGGAAACTGAGCATAATCAGGGCAGTGAACAGAGACACAAAACAACCTTGTGTGTCTGGAGGAACCATGAAAATGTTTCCCTCAGGGCTGGTAAACAGACGGCACGAACTGTTTGTCTCTCTAAAGGTCTTTCCACAAAAGCATCACACATAATCAAAAGGTTAGCAGTAGCATTCATGAATTTGCCCTCTAGTTTTCTTCTCCAGCTACACTATTTCGCCATCGCTGAATAAGTGTTTCTTTATCTCTGTTTAACGCCTATGTATTATGTTAATGCCTACAGATGTTTTTATTTAGTTTAATCTGAGAAGCTTAAGTAGAGTAGCTGCTAATTGCAGACAGAGGTTGAGGCAAGATTTGCTCTGCAGCAGGACAACTTGTGCCAACCTAATGTGCCCCACAGTGTAGTGTAACACTAACAACTAGACAGTGGACGCCCAGACTAAACTGGCCACATGAGCCTCACCAATTCTAGTAAAACCAGTCCTAATCAAACTGAGTTACTAAACCATGATGCATCTGCATGTTTCTGTAATACATCATTCTATGTATACTTGTCTGTTGATTGTAAAGGCTAACTATTGATTTAATAGGCTTCATTTTGAAGAATATATGTCTTGTTTAGGACAAGAAATATACCACATTGAGCAATCAAACTTTTATGTCTGTGTGTGTGTGTGTGTGTGTGTGCGCATCCAGACTTGTCTAATTGCCCCTGCTTTGACCTGATCCAAACTGATCCATGTTTATTGAGAAAGATCATTGAGAAACACATTATACTATGCATACTTCTTTTTCACAGTGTCTGGTTCTTTTAGACATGGACCAAGTTCCCCAACAGTCTGAAAAGGAGAGAGGAGGGAGAGGGTAGAATAGGTGGGAGGGAGTGTAGAAGAGTGTAGGACAGGGCAGAGAGGGTAGGACAGGGGAGAGAGGATAGAACGGGGGGAGAGGGTAGGACAGGGCAGAGAGGGGGAGAAAGATTGGGGATGGGGGTGAGGGTAGGAGAGGGGGAGTTGGTAGTGGGGGGTGGAGAGTGTAGGAGAGGGAGGATACATTGTAAATTAAGTAAACCCTTGTTGACAAAAATGGTTGAATGCATGGAACGGTGGCTATTTCTAAAGACCTACACAAAAGTATTTTGCAGACTATTTTGCAGATGCTAAAATGCATAAGAAATGCATTAAAATGGCATAAGTAGTAAGCCAATAATGGAATGTAAAATGAAGTGTAACGGGGAAAGGCACGGGGAATTGACACAGCAGAGTGTTTCGGGCCCTCCAGGGGAATACTGGGGAAAAAATCTCCACTAAAAGGCAAACCGCTAAGGGCTGGAAGAGGCAATGTCACCTGGGCGGCCTCACCAGTGGTGGGTTTCTGGGTGCTGCCGAGCCAAGCTCCGGGGGACAAGCCAGGCCCCGTCTCCTATCTGAATCCCTCCTTCTTTGACGCACATTGCTGGAGCATTGCAGCATTAAGGGCAGCTCACTGTGGCGGCAGTTTCTTTACTTGCTTCCTCTGGGTATTTTCAGAGTTGCTTCTCTGGGCCCCATTTATGTAGCCTGATTAGAATTAGATGTGCCTTGTTTTAGGGAGGCAGCTATACTGTGATCAAGGGAGGGTGGTTTTCTAAAGGGCGTTTGCCAGACGCTGATGCCGCTGAAGGCGTCCTCGCACTATTAAATATTGAATCATATTGTTGTTTCTTGATGATGGGTAGTGTCTCAGAAGTTGTAGAAATAGTCAACCTGCTGTGTGATGTGGTCTAAGAAAGTCAAGAGAGACATTTGTCATTCAAGGATACGGCAATGTCGCCACACTTTTTTTTTAAGGATGTGTTTGATTTTTTTGTCGTAGGTATGACACTGGACCCTAGGTTTTCATCTGGCAGCCTGGTGGCATAGCGCTGCATTATTACACATAGCTACCCCCTTTAATTAAACTGCCTCAAACAGGCAGTGTGAGTGGGTCTCCAGCATTGCAACTCTCAACCTTGGTTCGCTTTGCACCGCTGCTCTTAGTGTAAGATGAGGTACCTCATTATTTGACTAAGATACAGTGGTACCTCAAAATGTTTACTATGGTTCAGCGGTACCTCATCATTTTGATTAAGATACATTGGTACCTCATCATCCTTACTAAGATACAGTGGTACCTCATCATCCTGACTGAGATACAGTGGTACCACATCATCATGACTGAGATACAGTGTTACATCATCTTGACTAAGAAACAGTGGTACCTCATCATCTTGCCTCTTGGTGTATAATACAGCGGTACCTCATCATCTTGACTAAGATACGGTGGTACCTCATTGTCATGAGTGATATACAGTGGTACCGCATCATCTTGACTAAGATACCGTGTTACATCATCATCTTGACTAAGAAACAGTGGTACTTCAACATGACTATGATATTGTGGTACTTCATCATCCTGACTGAGATACAGTGGTACCTCATCATCTTGACTGAGATACAGTGTTACATCATCATCTTGACTAAGAAACAGTGGTACTTCAACATGACTATAGTGGTACCTCATCATTTTGACTCTTGATGTTAGATAATGTGATACCTTATCATATTCACTATAAGTGTGAAATACCACGGTACCTCATCTTAATTCTTGGTGTGTGATACTATTGTCCAAATCTGATACAGAACACGTCTCTGCTGTTTAGGATTGGGACATGAACAATTACTTTTTTTTTATGTTTAGCTCCTGTCTTGTTTAGTTGACCTTTTCTTCATTTCTCACTGTAAGTTCTTGCTGCACCAAGTCTCTGTGGGGGCTTTCCAGACAGCAACACCACTTTCTGCCCAAAAGTGCAGCCACAACTCCCTCTCGAGATAAAGAGAGAGACAATATCTCGCAGGGAGGCAATATTTCTCCCTGCGAGAAGGTCCTCCTTACGAAACAGGACAGTTGAACCCATGCGCTGACTTGTAGGCCTACACTGAAACCAGTCACTGACTGTCACGTGTCTGTTGGTTGGTCCGTGCCAGTGAGGGGGTGAAGGACACGCCCACAGGCACCGATTGGCTTGGTGACACCATGCTTCACAGCACGTGTGCTGACAGACACAGAACATGTTGCGCAACTCTTGTAATCTTGGCATTTGATTTGTGTCAATGCTCCTGTGAGCATAAATGTTCTTCTCACAGGTACAGATGGAGAGAGAAAGAGAGAGAGAGAGAGCTTGTTGCTTCTGTCATCCAGGCTGTGGTGAGGCAGTGAAACCTTTCTTTGTTAATAAACTCGCCCTTTCGCTAATGACCTGTCTCTATCTGTCTACATGGGCGCTCCGTGATCCCATAACCTTTCATCTGAAAGACACACAGTCCTCTGCTCCTTCAGTCTCCCCTGAATCTGTCACATTTCACGGCCATTTTTTTTTGTGCCCTTTATTCTTTCTAGGCTCATTTATTATTCATTGTTGCCATATAGTCCTGTTGTTGATTCATACCTTTTACTAGAAGGACACTCTGTACTGCACTAGGTTAGCGTGAGCCTAATTGAGTCTTGATCAACACCACACTGCTCATTCACTGTAGCCATAGATAGATTTTTGTTTTTGTGAAAACTTGTCAACACTCCCTTTCTGCTGTATCTAAGGTTCATTCTAACTCACCCTCCAGACACTTGGCTTCACTCCATGTGTCTGGGAGAGTCAGCCCACTGATCTTAGCATGCACTGTGAATGGAGAGTATGTTCTCTTTGATGCAGGAAAAACCTTTAAAGTGTACCTTCAATTACTGCAAATGACATCGAATCAAAGGAGATTTGCAAAATAGGGGACAGTGGACGAGTGGCTTATACATAGAATGTGAAATGTCACACTAATATAATCCCATTTGACTGAAACATGGTTAAATATCCGTTCATGCTGAGCACTTTCCATAAGCATGCATAGCACAATATGTAACCACGCCAACATAAGGACATCAGTCTGTTTCCTAGACAACAGCCCGGAAATTGTGCAAGGATAAGGCAAGAGCTTGATTTGTGGAGAGAGAGGGGGGAGTTACATTTTATTTTAACAGGAATCGATAACAGTATATTGTAAATTTATCAATTGCAAAAACAACAAGAAAGATTAGAACATTTTGTACAACATAAAGAGTTGTACATTTTCCTATGAAACAGTAACGTCTTTGTCAAAGATTGGTAAACTGCCATTGGTTTAAGTTAATCTACCTGTTTTATTCACTTTTTAGACTGTCTACACCGAAAAACTGACTGAAACATGTTCCTTTTTTTAATTATTTGTCATTCAATTTAACTGTTTGAAAAATGCGTTCAGTGATTGTCCACTAAAGAAGTTTATTTGACTAAAATGTTTTTTTTTGCATTTTTCCGTAAGAGATTTCTGAGAAGTTTCCGCACTTCTGAGTACAGAGACTAGCTACTCTGGTTATTTAACAAAGTTGTTGCACTTCTGTATTCTGTAAGTACAGAGACTAGCTACTCTGGTTATTTAATAAAGTTGTTGCACTTCTGTATTCTGTAAGTACAGAGACTAGCTACTCTGGTTATTTAATAAAGTTGTTGCACTTATGTATTCTGTAAGTACAGAGACTAGCTACTCTGGATATTTAATAAAGTTGTTGCACTTCTGTATTCTGTAAGTACAGAGACTAGCTACTCTGGTTATTTAATAAAGTTGTTGCACTTCTGTATTCTGTAAGTACAGAGACTAGCTACTCTGGTTATTTAATAAAGTTGTTGCACTTCTGTATTCTGTAAGTACAGAGACTAGCTACTCTGGTTATTTAACAAAGTTGTTGCAAAGCTAAATCAAGGCCAACAAGGGCACAATGTCTTGTAAATAATAGACCCAAATACAATAGCTACAATAGCTACAATGCTGTAATTGGAAAACACCACGGCATTTGTATGTCATGTAGCCAAAACTCAACATTGTGTTCTGCCAAGCAAGTTATACAGGTAGGCAAGTTACAGTTTAAATAGAACCTGCTATAGTTTGATCGCTGTGCAGTAAATCTGAAACAGCAAGGTACTCTACTTTCACTGGGAGAGGCACAGAAAACAGCCAAAGATTTAGTTGTTAGGACCCTGGAGGGTGTTTATTGGTAAAAACCCAGTAGAAATCGGGGAATAAATCAAACGGCTAAAGTTCAAACTGCTGGGGAAGATGAAGTGTCTTTGTGCTGGACGTCCTTGCAGAGGCGGTTGTGGAGGGATTGGTGCCAGTGGTCGTAGATTCATCTTGATAACCTGCATGTTACATTGTACATATGGTCTATCATTAATTATCCAGCCCTGTTAATTGTTAATCTAACTACATAGTGTACAGAGAAGCGGTTTTGTGTGAAACTCTGTAATTTTCACTCTGTGCATAATCCTTCACTGTTGGCCTGTGCCTATTGCCTATTCTGTACAGTTTCATCACAGATGAAAAAATGTGATGGCCTATATTTTCCGAGTATGGCAGTATTCCCTCTCTTTGAAAGTTCTTTGCATCATTTGACAAGGTGTGATATTTTACGTTTAAATCCTGCCAATGAGTCAACCTCCTCATGAAAGCATTTTCCATTGATTCGTCTTAGCTGGTGTCACACTCGGATAAGTTCCTACCGGAAACACACGCTGTTCTCAGCCCTTTACATCTGCAGCAGGACCAATCCTTCCTTTGTGTGATGGCTTGATTCCCATTTCACAGTGATTTAATCCATTTCTCCATGCTATCTTAATGCGGCATGAGAAGAAACAGTGTTGTCAGATCCATAGGGGGCTGTCTGGTGTGTGGTGTGTGTGTGTTTTAGAGCCTGGACGATAAACCATAAATGTGCGACCACACAGTTTTTCGGACATTTGTCTAATATCATTCATCATGGTAGCTTATACTAGAGATATTTAATGTTTTAAACGTCGGCGGAATAAGAAATCTGTTAAAATATGGGTCATTGTTAATAGAACAATTTTATGGGTGCTATACAAGTGACCTGGTCATGACAGATATTTTTATAGCGAGTGTGACTCATAAAGCTGTTGGCTGACATTGAGAGAGACCGGTGCCAGGGAGAACAGTTGACTAATGGGTTGGTGGGAAAAGAGGAAGGTGTAAAGGCAGGGCGGAGTTGATATACTTGCCGTTTATCCATAGTGCACCACTCAGGAAGATAACAGTTATGGAGTATTCTAGGGAAAATTCTCTTGAAATGTCAGTTTCCCTCGGATGCTGTGCTAACATAAACAAGAACACATCAAAGGTTGTATTGATGTGTCTGTGGACATTTAGTCTGGCTGGGTTAGCTGTCTGATTGTCCTTCTCTCTTCTCCAGTGGCCCTACAGCTTCCCGAGGGCCTGCAGATGTTTGCCTGTGTCATCGCTGACATCATCGAGAGGTAGGTACCGCATCCACAATGTTTGTAAGTGTCTCTTGTTTTGCGCGAAGAAAGTCGATTGACGAAATATCGTTGTGCCTTTTGTTATGAGATCACCTTGACTTTGACATATGGAAGTTTTGGTGGATTTACAAGGAGAGTGAGTGAGAGGCGTTCTTTCTGAAGTCGAGGTTTAGCTGTAAAGTGTGAACTTGAGCCGGTGAGGCGGTCGGTAGTCACTAAGCCAGGCGGTGTTATCATAATTCCCTGGCTGCCTCCCGCCTGCCTTAGCCAGCTCATATCTGGGGCTCAGCAGAAAACCAGACCCGATTGCGGACCGAGCTATCAAAGCTTCACTCGTTGATGGTTCCAGGAGAGAGCTGCCATTATTCTTGCTAATTACATCCTGTTTCAGTCGGCAACGGCCCCATTTCACACAAGTCACTCCATCATACAGAGATACGCAGATGCATGCAGGAGAACAAACCTTCCTGCTGTTAGGAGGGCCTCTGCATTTGTTGGTTAAGTCATTTGTCTGTATACACTGAGCTTTGGCTCATCCTGTGCCAGAACAAGTTTGCGCAACGGTGATATATTGCGTGAAACAAAATCTGTAATACAAAGGAAAAACACATTTACATAGGCCTAAAACATGTATTTAAGCTGTTAATAGAGAACTACTGTATGTATCTAGAAGTGCTGATCATTTATTTTTTATTTTGATTGTTGCTATGCTTACACTTGTACAGGAGTCCTCAAATGTGAGTGCACCACAACAATTTCTATATGTTTAGCCCAGAAAGGGTGGATCTATCCTTTTTTAAACTATGCAGCATCACTAAGTTTATGGCCATCTCCTGAAGAAAAATAACTATATGGTTTGTTGTTTCAGGTGAAAATGTTTACCCGTTGAATTACATTCAAGGCGTCATGCATTTGTTTCATTTCTTTACTTTTGTGCTCGTTTCCTTAATCTTCAGATTTCACCCTCCTCCCTTAGGAGTGTACAATAAGGGTTCTCAAGAAGATTGCTGCATCCTTCCACATTCCAAGTGGATTCTTCTACTAGGTGTCTATTCAATACTAATGAGCTTAGTTGATAAAAGCGAGGAGTATGGCAAGCGTGGGAAGAAAGCTTCCGCGGCGCTGGCCGTTAGAGCTGTATTTGGTTTTAGGCAGGAAACGCGGATATCATTTTTACATACCACCATTCCTATACGAAGCCATATTGTCACACCACAGTTATAAGCCGTTGAGAAATAGTAACATCAGTGGGCTGAAAGCTTTCACTTAGTCCCTCAACTCCTTATCATACCTCTATCTTCCTCTGCCCAGCCGCCCCACTATTGCCACACCTCCCTTATTCCCTCTAATCTCCCCATCACCTCCTGTATGGCCATCTACCCCCGGCCTGCTCACCCTGGTGGCCAAGGGACTGGGGATTGAGGGAGCGAGGCGGAGCTGGTGATATGGCCCATGTTTTATCAGCCACTCTACTATCAGCAGGAAGGCTGCCGCTCGCTCCTATCTGGTCTTAAGCCAGCCCTGTACTCAATATGTCCATCCCAGAGTCCTCTGAAATGAAGCCACCTCATCATCTTAGCCTTCTCAACAGATCCAGCCCATCTCGGCTAATGAGAGCAATTATCAGCGTTTAATTGCTTTCCTCATGTTCTCCTCACTAAACTTCCCCATCTATTTTTCGGCTCTTCTTCTCTTTCGCACTTTTTACTTTCACCCAGTCCTTTGCCGGTTCGTGTAGTATATATACTGCTCAGAAAAATGAAGGGAACACGTAATCATCACAGTATAACACCAAGTCAATTAAAGTTCAGGGAAATCAATCTGTCTAGTTAGGAAGCATAAGCGATTGTGAATTCTGACATTGACACCAGCTTTTGGGCATTGCATACGTGCTGTCGTAAGAAGGTTTGCCTCATTTCCCAGTAAAGTCTCAAGAGCATGGAGGAGATACCAGGTGACAGGCCATTACTTGACAAGTGCTGGACAAGGCCGTAGAAGGGCATCAACCCAGCAGCAGGACCAGTATCTGCTCGTTTGTGCAAGGAGGAACAGGTGGAGCACTGCCAGAGCCCTACTAAATGACCTACAGCGGGCAACTGGGGTGCATGTTTCTGACCAAACTGTCAGGGTGAGTCTGCGCAAACATGCACGTAGCCATGAGGCTGGCATGTGGGCCTGACAGCCCCTGGTGGGACCTGCGCTCACCGCCCAACACTATGCCGCTTGATTGGCGTTCAGCAGAGACATTGGAGCGCATTCTCTTCACAGATGAGGGCAGGTGCATATGTGACGGACGTAGAAGAGTCTGGAGACGCCATGGTGAACGTTATTCTGCCTGCAGCATCAGCCAGCATGACCTTTTTGGCGGTGGGTCAGTGATGGTCTGGGGAGGGGGATGTCATTGGAAGGGTGTGTGCTTGCCAACGGTATCCTGACTGCTGTTAGGTTCTGCATAAGGTGCAGAAACATCCTGTTCCTGGATAATGCCTGGTCTCATTTGGCCAGAGTTTGTAGGCAGTTCCTGGAAGACGAAGGCCTTTATGCCTTTGACTGGCCCTCACGTTCCCCAGACATGAATCCAATTGAGAACCTCTGAGATGTTATGTGTTGTGAATCGGCCGCCGCCAAGCAACACCACTGACTGTCCAGGAGCTCACTGATACCCTGATCCAGGTCTGTGAGGAGATCCCAGAGGATACCATCCACCGTCTCATCAGGAGCCCAGACGTTGATGGGAGTGCATACAGGCCTGTGGGGGCCATACACACTACTGAGTCACATTATGAGTTGTCATGATGATATTCGCGCAAACTGGAAAAGCTTGTTTACACAGATTGTCAGTGTTTGAATCCAGCCCACAATCGCTAGGTGATTTTGGATATTTGATTTACTGTTGATACGTTATTTTGTTGTCCACAAATTACACAATGCTCAGTAAAGATTTTGATCTTTAATATATTTTGTTCATCGAGACCTGATTTGTGATTATAAGTATTCCATACATTTTTCTGACCAGTGTATACTGACCAGTGTAGATTGAGCCGATTTCTTGTAGTCTGTTGCGGATGTTGTTTTTATTGTCTTGCATCTCTGCTCTTCTCTCCGTTTACACACATAAAGCCACTGTAGACAAGTCACAAATGAGAGCCCTATGGGCCACTTGATGGCTTGTGACAAACAAATTACATGTAATTCCTTTAGCTTCACCGCTGGGCCAGTTTGTGTGCTCACATGTCAGACCACATCCACACAGATGTTCACTGGTCATAAGAATTTTGTGTCCATAGATATTATGTTTTGTTATTTATAAAATTTCAGGGCTGATTTACTGATTGTCATGACTGTAGGTCAGTGCAGGACAGTGAGCAGGAGGTAGTTTTTGTGTTACCATCTGTCCCATCATTGTGATTTTGAAAAAGCTGCATCATTATGGTTGCGTCATTTCCCCAAGTTTGGTCTTTGTTAGGTCTATTTTGTGTAAGTTAATGCCTGTGGAATATGTGATATTTACAGTGGGGCAAAAAAGTATTTAGTCAGCCACCAATTGTGCAAGTTCTCCCACTGAAAAAGATGAGTGAGGTTTGTAATTTTCATCATATGTACACTTCAGCTATGACAAACAAAATGAGAAAAGAAATCCAGAAAATCTTTGTTAGGTCAAACGTTTTCTGTAAGGTTGTCACACACTGTTGCTGGTATTTTGGCCCAATCCTCCATGCAGATCTCCTCTAGAGCAGTGATGTTTTGGGGCTGTTGCTGGGCAACACGGACTTTCAACTCCCTCCAAAGATTTTCTATGGAGTTGAGATCTGGAGACTGCTAGGCCACTCCAGGACCCTGAAATGCTTCTTACGAAGCCACTCCTTTGTTGCCCGGGCGGTGTGTTTGGGATCATTGTCATGCTGAAAGACCCAGCCACGTTTCATCTTCAATGCCCTAGCTGATGGAAGGAGGTTTTCACTCAAAATCTCATTCTGTCCTTTACACGGATCAGTCCTGGTCCCTTTGCAGAAAACAGCCCCAAAGCATGATGTTTCCTCCCCCATGCTTCAGAGTAGGTATGGTGTTCTTTGGATGCAACTTAGCATTCTTTGTCCTCCAAACACAACAAGTTCAGTTTTTACAAAAAAGTTATATTTTGGTTTCATCTGACCATATGACGTTCTCCCAATCTTCTTTTGGATCATCCAAATGCTCTCTAGCGAACTTCAGACGGGCCTGGACATGTACTGGCTTCAGCAGGGGGACACGCCTGGCACTGCAGGATTTGAGTCCCTGGCGGCGTAGTGTGTTACTGAGGGTAGGCTTTGTTACTTTGGTACCAGCTCTCTGCAGGTCATTCACTAGGTCCCCCCGTGTGGTTATGGGATTTTTGTTCACCGTTCTTGTGATCATTTTGACCCCATGGAGTGAGATCTTGCATGGAGCCCCAGATCGAGCCTGGTGGTCTTGTATGTCTTCCATTTCCTAATAATTGCTCCCACCGTTGATTTCTTCACACCAAGCTGCTTACCTATTGCAGATTCAGTCTTCCCAGCCTGGTGCAGGTCTACATTTTTTTTCTGGTATCCTTTGTCAGCTCTTTGGTCTTGGCCATAGTGGAGTTTGGAATGTGACTGTTTGAGGTTGTGGACAGGTGTCTTTTATACAGGTAACGAGTGAAGGACAGAGGAGCCTCTTAAAGGAGAAGTTACAGGTCTGTGAGAGCCAGAAATCTTGCTTGTTTGTAGGTGACCAAATACTTATTTGACACCATAATTTGCAAATAAATTCATAAAAAATGTGATTTGCTGGATTTTTTTTCTCATTTTGTCTGTCATAGTTGAAGTGTACCTGTGATGAAAATTACAGGCCTCTCTCATCTTTTTCAGTGGGAGAACTTGCACAATTGGTGGCTGACTAAATACTTTTTGGCCCCACTGTATGTCATGCAATAAAATGCTAATTAATTAAAAAAAAATCAGACAATGTGATTTTCTGGATTTTTGTTTTAGATTCAGTCTCTCGCAGTTGAAGTGTACTTATGATAAACAATTACAGACCTCTACATGCTTTTAAGTAGGAAAACCTGCAAAATCGGCAATGTATCAAATACCTGTTCTCCCCACTGTATATGCATGTATATATATATTTATATATATATATATATATATATACAGTCCCCTATATTCACTTGGGAACCACAGAAGATACATTTGGAGCTGAATATTTAACATTTTCCATATTTTATTTCTGAATGTATACAGTGTTTCATTCAAAAATGCCTTTTTTTACTCAATAAATCAACAACCCTTGTTGGTTGTCTTTTTATATGTCTGGATAGATATACAAGGGAGTCAGTGGTTGTTGTTACATTTGTTTAGTAGATCCTATGGATTCTTCATTTGATTTTAACAAAACATTGAGCACATTACATTTATATTAACATTATAGCATTATATTAGACCACTGCTCACAACTAGATAGAGATATTATTTGTTTCTTTCTTTACATTATTTTATCTGATTGATTATGATTAAGCACCATTCTTTTCAACATCAACCAGGTAGCAATGTAGACATGCCTAGGTACTTAACAACTGATATTTCACCTTGCCCATTCGTACAAGTTCGCTTTGCCTCATTGTGACTTCTTGTGCTTGGTTGGATGTATGACAGTTAAATCATAGTTATTGGCCGTTGCTTCCATTCTCATCCCAGCATGTAGAGGATGGAGAGTAGGCTAATTCCTGATTGAGTGGGAAGTGATAAAAATCTACTTGGTAAGATGTTTTTTCTATGACCCCACTGTAATGACGCACAAAATGGACTTTGTTGAAATAAGGTGCGGGAGAGAAACTGTGTAACTTATTAGTTATTTTTTTAATAATACAATTCAAGGTGCAACTACATGTTAACTGTTAAATTAATGTAGTAGAAATGTAATGTTTACTATCTACATGAGCTTTAGAAATATTCAGACTTGTATTCCTAGCAGTATAAGTATGTGTACATTATGTCAACTGGTCCTTCTGGTTTGTAGACCTGGAGGGTGCTTGGATACAGCCAAAGAACTCCTACACAGGGGTGCAAAGGTTCTCTGAGAAAGCATGTACCAACACCGAAACTACGAAAATACTGGGAATATGTTAGCAGCTCTCTTTCAGCTAGTTTCACGCTCAGTCAGGTCTCTGCAAACAGTTGTCTTACACAAAAAACTGTTCCACTCAGGCATCTGTGAGCATGATCTTCACCAGAGAAGTATAGTGACTGTGCAGCATGTTGTCTTAAACTAATAACTGTTCTACACAGGCATCTGTGAGCATGATCTTCACCAGAGAAGTATAGTGACTGTGCAGCATGTTGTCATAAACTAATAACTGTTCTACACAGGCATCTGTGAGCATGATCTTCACCAGAGAAGTATAGTGACTGTGCAGCATGTTGTCTTACACTAATATCTGTTCCACTCAGGCATCTGTGAGCATGTTCTTCACCAGAGAAGTATAGTGACTGTGCAGCATGTTGTATTAAACTAATAACTGTTCCACTCAGGCATATGTGAGCATGCTCTTCGCCAGAGAAGTATAGTGACTGTGCAGCATGTCCACTGATCATTCTCCTATAACTGGGACAGTTTGTTTTTTACGACTTCAGTATAATCTTCAAAAATTCTGCTGTAAATGGCTAAGATAAATAGTTGTGCTCTGACTTCATTGTTCCCTGTTGTGGGCTATTGTGCGTGGTGTCATTCTGACATCTGCCACACGTTGCCTTTAATGCCACACGAACAGTCTTCACTACAGTTGTGAATGATACTTTGATGAACTTCCTTTAAAATGTGCTGTGAGAGGAGTGCCTGGTCATCCCTGGGTTAATCCTGCTGACGGGGGGAGAAGAAGGAGGAAGCGTTTAAGAGGAAAGGAGCAGTGGAGAGATGTTTATTTCAGTTTTCACTCTTGTTTATTATGCCTCTTTTTTCCCTGCATGCTTTGGCAAGGTAAACAAATGGTTCCCATGCCAATAAAGCCCTTTAAATTGAAATTGAACTGGAAGGAAGGAAGGGAGTGAGTGGGTAAGGGAGTAGGCAGTAACATTTTATTTCCTCTGGCACAGAGATGTGGGGGTCTCAGACTGCTGGCGATGCAAGCATGGCTTGGGATGCAAAACATGTCTTCAGCTTTGCCCAAAGATGATCGCTGGGCTCTGACCAATTACAGGATTTGTCTATAGGGTCATACTAAAATGATCAAAATAAATGTTGGTGCCATAAGTCAAAAGGGCTGCTTTGGGCCACGTTTGTGTTGTCGTTTTGGTAGCTAGATATTTACCTGGATTTTAGTTTTCTGATCTCTGTGACATTACACAATACACTGATGAGCCAAAACATTATGACCACTCACAGGGGCAGCAATTAAGGTTAATCATCTCCTAACAAGGGCAAATGTCAAGGTGTGGGTAGATTAGATGGTAAGGAGAAAATAATTTCTCATAGTCTACGTGTTGGATGGATGAGTAAAGACATGAATGACTTTGACAATGGCCAAATTGCTATGGCTTGACGACTAGGTCAGAACATTTCTGGAACAGCTATTCTTGTGGGGTGATGGTACCTACCCAAAGTGGTTCGAGGAGAAAACATGAACAGCGACAGGGTGTTTCAATGCGCTTACAATGTGTACTTTAGCATGGGTACTTCAGCATGGGTACTTCAGCATGGGTACTTCAGCATGGGTACTTCAGCATGGGTACTTCTGCATGGGTACTTCAGCATGGGTACTTCTGCATGGGTACTTCTGCATGGGTACTTCAGCATGGGTACTTCTGCATGGGTACTTCTGCATGGGTACTTCAGCATGGGTACTTCTGCATGGGTACTTCTGCATGGGTACTTCAGCATGGGTACTTCAGCATGGGTACTTCTGCATGGGTACTTCAGCATGGGTACTTCTGCATGGGTACTTCAGCATGGGTACTTGACCGCGGAGCAATGGAAGGTGGTCCCCTGGTCCCATGAGTCACGATTTCTTTCCCATTACTTGGATGGCTTGGGACGTGTGCACAGTTTACCTGCGAAGGGGAGGCATCTGGATGCACTGTGAAAAGACCACAGGCTGGTGATTGGTGCACAACTCTGTACAGCACTGTGTTCAGCATCAGTTGTTTTTGAATGTGCTTCATAAATACATTGACATTGGTGAAGGCAGTGTGAAGTTCTGGGCAATGTTCTGCCGGGAAGCACTGGGTCCGGGCATGTGGACGCATTTTTGACACGTGCCACCAACATAAACATTGTTGCAGAGCATGTACACACTTTCATGACAATGGTTTTCCCCGATGGACGTGGGCTCTTTCAGCAGGATAATGCACCCTGCCACACTATACACATTGTTTGGGAATGGTTTGAGGAACATGATGAATGAGTTCAAGTCCTGGCCTCCAAATCTCAATCCAATCATCTGTGTAATGTGCTGGACCAACAAGTCTGATCCATTGCGGCTCCACCTCAGACCTTACAGAACCTGAGGGATCTGCTGCTAATGTCTTGGTACTAGATACCACAGCACACCTTCAGAGGTCTAATG
>JACXGK010004458.1:15686-31660 GCA_016801125.1 Novumbra hubbsi
GATGTCTTGGTACCAGATACCACAGCACACCTTCAGGGGTCTTGTAGAGTCCATGCCTCCACGGGTCAGGGATGTCTTGGTACCAGATACCACAGCACACCTTCAGGGGTCTTGTAGAGTCCATGCCTCCACGGGTCAGGGATGTCTTGGTACCAGATACCACAGCACACCTTCAGGGGTCTTGTAGAGTCCATGCCTCGGCGGTCGGCACTGTTTTGGTGGCACACAGACGAACAACAGCATGTTGAACAGGCGGTTACAATGTTTTGGCACATCGGTGTATATAGTGATCCAAACCTAAAGAACTAATTACGTTGGCAGGTGGAATATTGAAGAATGCTATCTATCATTGCATGTTGTATTGACTTCAGAAGCGTCTGAATGAAACCGCTGCAGCCTGTGAACAATGTTGCGCTTGCCCGTGACTTTAGGCTCCACTGTGCGGCGAGATCCTGTTTGGCACGCCCACAGGCGAGCGACTTCGAGCAACGCTAGCGTGGCTGTCTGAATTTGGGTGTAATTAACAGGCTCCGTGTGAATCGTGTCGAATGTAACTATAAGCACCACCGTATGTTCTGCAATATCCTGCTGGCGCGGCCAAAAGCGAGCGTCTCTGTTCAATGTTAGCGTGTCTATGTAATTAATAAGCAATGTGTGTGGCTGGTGCAGCGCAAACCTCCCACTGCTGAGCAGAACCGCTCTGAGCATTTCCTCTAAAATATTCATTGTCTTCAGCATCATGTTATCACAAATGGCCGAATCACAAGTCATGAAAATCGGACTCGAGAGCCCGCCAGCCCCACACCCCCTGTGGCAAAATGTGTATACTACTAGAATGTTATGCAGGATATCGCCTTTAAAATTGAGATTTGTTTTTCCTCTTGATTAGAAGTGCGGCAAATGTTTGTATAAAGCTGGTAATGCAGGCCTTCAAACCACTTTTTGTGCCTCCTTGAAATATAATTGCTGCGATTATTCACTGGACCCTTTGCAATAAATGCGTCGGTTTGGTATCCTGGCATGTTCATGTACGCGTCATCAGTCGAATGCAATGTAAGATGAACAACAGTCAGTCAATGAAATCAGAGCTCACTCTTTTTACACACACACACACACACACGCAGGGAGACAAAAACACACACAGAATCACTCACAGACCTTTCTAGTCAATCCAGCATTTCTCTGGACCCCATCCTATGGCTCCATCAGTCGTGGCCTAATACATTTCAGACACTGTGTAGCAGCAGGGTTTTTTTTCAGCCCACGGCCTCCTGCCATAAATGTCTTCCCCCGTATACAGGGAGCCTGCACTCTCTGCCTGCCTCCTGGCTCTCTACACTCACCCTCCAGCCTGTTGGTTCTTCCTACAGCCCAGCTGAGCAGTAGGTAACAGTAGCCCGGGTGTGATTGCCTGTGTGTGTGTGTTTGTTTGTGCGTGTGTGTGTGTGTGTATCCAGGCCTTCTGTCCACACCAATTACATAAAGAGCCCCCTATTACACACATACATACATGCGCGCGCGCACACACACTATCTCTTTGATTAATGCTCCGCCCCTCCTCTACTACCTACCCGAAGCCCAAACAGATCTGTCTTAGTCGGGGCCCTGATATTGAAAGAGATGAGTCTGTGTGTCTCAGCTGGGACAAGGCATGGCGCTTAGCCTCCCGTACAGTAGGGATCACCTGTGTACCCACGCCCGGAACTCACAGGTTCCTTCTGCTTTAATATAAAGTCACATTAGGACATGTCAGGACATTCACCGACACCTGTGTACCACATCCCAGGCACCACACAAGCCTGGAGTTCTGCAGCATACCGACCAACATCAATCTCTCCTCAGACTCCGGGATGGAGATGCAGATATCTGCCGCTGATATACTGGCTCTCATATCAGGCTTTGGCAGAAAACACCTGGTAAATGCTTGACCTGTCTTGAAAGCACAATTGATGCACTCCGCAGAGTCCACTTTGCCTCGGTCCCTTCAGCTCTCTGTAAATTGAACAACCCCATGGGGTGTTGATGGGGTTTATAGAAAGGCTGGCGGCATTCCCTTTGTCTTCATTACGCTGCCTGAGTCCATCCCAAATGGCACCTTATGGCTTACTCCGCAGAGAGCAATGGACCACACTGTTCCTGGCCCCAGGTTAAAGAAACGTGTATGCGTTAACCCTGTGCTACGTTTTAGCCAAGCCTTTCGCTGCATGACTAACACATCATGCGGCCGTTGTTTTAAACAATGAGGCATTCATGAACATGTTGTGTCCTGGTTTTCAGCTGCAGCTTGATATTTTCAGCAGTAATGGTTTCAGTAAACCATGCTGAATCTCTGGCTAACTGAACCTATATGTCATTTTTGAAACGTGATATTGCGTCTAAAGTGCATCCATATTATGATCGTGTTCAGATTACTAACGGAGTCACAACGCTGAAATGTATTTGCCCACTGCAGAAACAATAAATGGTTGATGGACTGCATTTTTTGGTCCAAGTTATTTTTCCCAGTGACCTTAAGAAAAGTGGGGAAAAGCAAGTGTTTTATCGAGCCATCTAATTTAATTAGGCCTGGGAACAATGCAGCCAAATTCACCATGCATTTAATTATCTGACTTAATGGATATATGATTTTTGGAGATTTAATATTTCTTATGGTTCCATTTCTGTTAGCCAATGTTTGTATACAGATTAACATGTGTTTTTGTTTTTTTGGTTGTTGTCATATACGTTGATGATAATGGCAATTTACTTTGCTAATTAACTCATCAAAATAGCTCGGAGAACAAATAATATGCATCACATATGGAAATTAAATGAAAGTGCATCTTTTGTAATTAGGCATTGATACGTATAAGTGTTTTTGTGAAACCTGTCATAATGGCCATTTTAGCACTGTGTTTCTAAAGTTGGGCCATTCTCTTCTTGTGAAGAGCCAGCTAGGCCATTTTGGATTTTTCCAATGTGAACAGTTGCTTATCATTGGGCCTAAATCTCCCTCCGCCTATGAAGGGCTCCTAGCCCGGGGCTAAGGTGTGTCAGGAGCAGGACTTAAATGGGGAATAGCGAGCCGTAGGGACGCGCGTCCTATACGACACAATAGTGAGCTGCTGAGGAGAGAAAGCACAGGCCAACAACGCTACGGTAGCTAGGAGACCGAGGGCCCAGCAGGGAACTCATCAGTAGTGTTTTGGAGTGAATCCTGGTTTATTTAGGTAATTCAATAAACATATTCCAACCGTGGGCCTGTCTGCTCAGTGGTGTGTGTCTGAGATAAGGAGTGCTCAGCGCCCTACCAGGGAGGCAGGCGAGGGGACGGTCTGGGGGACTGTAAAGACTGCACCCCCCCCCCCCACACACACACACACACACACTCTATGTCCTAGTTCACTGCATAATCACTTTCATTTAGAACCAACCTCACATTCTGGCCCTACCACACGAGGCAGACGGAGTTGCGCACACAGAGAGTCATGCAGATTATTACCCAGCATTTCCAAGGGAAACATAAATACGTGGACATATGCTCATGCACATTTGAAAATTAGCTCTGGGCTTTTCAAGTGACTGCTATGCGGTTGACAGCCCGTTTTAAATGGAATCTAAATGAAAATGGGCATCATTTTGGTATCTAAATAATAGAAAACCTTGGAAACAAGAAAGTTATGCCAAGTCTTTTTATTTTATTTAACTTATTAAGGAATGATCACAACATCATCTTAAATGAATGGAATTTCAGTATATTTCTGTTAAATGCAGAAACAAGTTGGTTATCTATAGATCATCCACTTCCGGGTAAAGTTGAAAGGAAGCTAATGAGTCATTTGAAATATGGCTATACTGCTTTGAAAAGGTCAGCTAAGCATCTGACCTGTGCTACTCATGAAGGAGAGAGCTTGAAGGAGTGAAGGGCACTGATGAAAGGATGACCTTATGGGATGACGGAGCGCCAGACTGGTATATCTAACAGGAAGGAGGGAGGAGGAATGCCAAGACAGGTACACCTAACATGAAGGAGGGAGGAGGAATGCTAAGACTGGTACAGCTAACAGGAAGGAGGGAGGAGGAATGATAAGACTGGTACACCTAACAGGAAGGAGTGAGGAGGAATGCCGAGACTGGTACACCTAACATGAAGGAGGGAGGAGGAATGATAAGACAGGTACACCTAACAGGAAGGAGGGAGGAGGAATGATAAGACTGGTACACCTAACAGGAAGGAGGGAGGAGGAATGCCGAGACTGGTACACCTAACAGGAAGGAGGGAGGAGGAATGCCGAGACTGGTACACCTAACAGGAAGGAGGGAGGAGGAATGCCGAGACTGGTACACCTAACAGGAAGGAGGGAGGAGGAATGCCGAGACTGGTACACCTAACAGGAAGGAGGGAGGAGGAATGATAAGACTGGTAAACCTAACAGGAAGGAGGGAGGAGGAATGTCGAGAGGAGGATGTCTAGAATGTTCTACAATGTCAATGGGACTAGACAGCACCTTGGATAGAGAGGGAGGAGTGGTATTGTCATATGACTGGAAAAGAAGATGTATTTGAATAACTCCATACATTTTACAGCCTTAACTATTTGTAATGGTTTTGTCAGCAATAGTTGGGTCAAGGCCACCCTGTCTGTCTGTCTGTGTGTGGATGGAGTCAGTGAGTATGTGGGTGTTGATGACCTATACTGAAAGTTTGTGGATAGAGTCAGTGAGTATGTGGTGGTTGATGACCTATACTGAATGTTTGTGGATGGAGTCAGTGAGTATGTGGGTGTAGACAGCCTATACTGTCTGTGTGTGGATGGAGTCAGTGAGAATGTGGGTGTAGACGACCTATACTGTCTGTGTGGATGAAGTCAGTGAGAATGTGGGTGTAGACAACCTATACTGTCTGTGTGGATGAAGTCAGTGAGAATGTGGGTGTAGACTACCTATACTGTCTGTGTGTGGATGTAGTCAGTGAGAATGTGGGTGTAGACGAACTACACTGTATATGCGAGAGAGAAAGTCCCAGAGTCCATGCATTTTCATATGCTATTTTGGTTCCAGGCTGATTCATTTAAAATTTCACTTAGAAGTTCCATCCACATTAGTGCATCATGCCCTCCAGGACAGGATTATTCTTTCTTTGGGAGGTTTCTCAATTTAGATTTCATTGTAGTAGATTAAATTAAAACTTTGATGTCATGCAGGCTACACACATATATATTTGACCAGTATATCACATATACATATTTGACCATTGCATGTACAGTGGGGAGAACAAGTATTTGATACACTGCCGATTATGCAGGTTTTCCTACTTACAAAACATGTAGAGGTCTGTCATTTTGATCATAGGTACACTTCAACTGTGAGGGACGGAATCTAAAACAGAAATCCAGAAAATCACAATGTATAATTTTAAGTAATTAATTAGAATTTTATTGCATGACATAAGTATTTGATTACCTACCAACCAGTAAGAATTCCGGCTCTCACAGACATGTTCGTTTTTCTTTAAGAAGCCCTCCTGTTTTCCTCTAATTACCTGTATTAACTGCACTTGTTTGAACTCGTTACCTGTTGAAAAGACACCTGTCCACTCACTCAATCAAACAGACTCCAACCTCTCCACAATGCCAAGACCAGAGAGCTGTGTGAGGACATCAGGGATAAAATTGTAGACCTGCACAAGGCTGGGATGGGCTACAGGACAATAGGCAAGCAGCTTGGTGAGAAGGCAACAACTGTTGGTGCAATTATTAGAAAATGGAAGAAGTTCAAGATGACGGTCAATCACCCTCGGTCTGGGGCTCCGTGCAAGATCTCATTTCATGGGGCATCAATGAGGAAGGTGAGGGATCAGCCCAGAACTACACGGCAGGACCTGGTCAATGACCTACGGAGAGCTGGGACCACAGTCTCAAAGAAAACAATTAGTAACACACTACGCCGTCATGGATTCAAATCCTGCAGCGCTCGCAAGGTTCCCCTGCTCCAGCCAGCGAATGTCCAGGCCCGTATGAAGATTATTGAGCTAGTTGTGTCGCATGAGTTTGATAACATTTCCCAGTTTGTTTTAAACAAACTTTTGTTCCTCCACTGCCCACAGTGTTCCCTAACCCATCCTAGTTCCTCCACTGCCCACAGTGTCCTCTAACCCATCCTAGTACCTGCACTGCCCACAGTGTCCTCTAACCCATCCTAGTACCTGTGCTGTCCACAGTGTCCTCTAACCCATCCTAGTACCTGCACTGCCCACAGTGTCCTCTAACCCATCCTAGTACCTGTGCTGTCCACAGTGTCCTCTAACCCATCCTAGTACCTGTGCTGTCCACAGTGTCCTCTAACCCATCCTAGTACCTGTGCTGTCCACAGTGTCCTCTAACCCATCCTAGTACCTGCGCTGTCCACAGTGTTCCTTAACCCATCCTAGTACCAGCGCTGTCCACAGTGTTCTTTAACCCATTTTTGTACCCTGCGCTGTCCACTAATCCTCCCTTTACGCACTGTTCAGGGATCTAATATCCCAAATGTAAAAATTGTTTTATTGCATTATTTTTGGAGATCTCAAAAGACAACTAATATCATAGAGAGGTTGAAGCTAGAACTCGGTGAGCTCTAGCTTCATCATATAACTTTTGCCACACTGTTGGTTCTTGTTTTGGAAATGAAGTTGGAGTGCCTTTCAGAATATAGTGCCATGCAGGTTAGATGAGTTGTGTATTTATGAAACAGTAGTAGGCTTTTATGTAATGACCTAGACTGAGGCTTTCTGAAAACCTGCCAGGACAAATAGAGATACACTCACAGAAATAGGCCTAGCAGTAATGATCTTGTTTTTGGTGGAGTTAAAGGATTATCTAATGGTATTACTGAAAACATCTGTCTAAGCTCCAGCCTCCCACCTGACACACAACTTGCCCATGTTACCGTCACTCTGAATAACTACAATGATCGTTTTCACGTTCTTTTCATTCGTGGGAGATCATGTCATGGTGACAACGCTGAATTGAAGGAAGCTTTACGGTTCAAAGAGCGGGATAAATGTGTTTTGTAAGGGGAGTTTTTTTTTTCAGGGTATTTGCTGTGTTATGTGTACAAAGCAGATTACGGATATCAGATTTGTTAATATTACAAACCTCTGAGCAAATGGCTCATCTGCCTTAACGTACTTAGCCATCTCTCTTTCCCGATTTCTCTCTGTCTCGCTCTGTCTCTCCTCATTTTCCTCTTTCACTGACTCATCCCTAAAACAACTCAACTCACTTCTCCCATTGCTTTTGTAATGTTCTCTTTACTCATGTCTCTGTCTTTCACAAGATCTTCTGTCATACAGTTGATTACCTTCACTTCATCTCCTCCTTCCTCAACTACTTTTCCTTGATTCCATTCTCCTCATTTTCAAGTCAGTTGTGAAACGGCAAACATCTGGGGTTCCTCTCGGTTGAGTTGCATTGCCACGTTGGCTTCTCCCTCTACGATGTCCTATCTTCCCTCCTACCCTGCTCTCAGATGTGGGACGAGTGGTAGCTCTTGTCTGAATTGTCCTGAAAGATGAGCTGTTGCTGTTTCAAACCTATAGCCTGGTTGTTTCAACGGGAAGAGGTTGGGTGATGCAGGTGAATTGTGTGTGTGTGTGGCTGTTTACAGTGGGGCAAAAAATTATTTAGTCAGCCGCCAATTGTGCAAGTTCTCCAACTGAAACAGATGAGAGAGGCTTGTAATTTTCATCATATGTACACTTTAACTATGACAGAGAAAATGAGAAAAAAAACTCCAGAAATTCACATTGCAGTTGCGGGTATACAACAATACTTTGTTGTATAAGCTTTGTTGGCAATGGCAGAGGTCAAACGTTTTCTGTAAGGTTGTCACACACTGTTGCTGGTATTTTGGCCCCTTCCTCCGTGCAGATCTCCTCTAGAGCAGTGATGTTTTGGGTCTGTTGCTGGGCAACACAGACTTTCAACTCCCTCCAAAGATTTTCTATGGGCTCGAGATCTGGAGACTGGCTAGGCCACTCCAGGACCCTGAAATGCTTCTTACGAAGCCACTCCTTCATTGCCCGGGCGGTGTGTTTGTGATCATTGTCATGCTGAAAGACCCAGCCACATTTCATCTTCAATGCCCTAGCTGATGGAAGGAGGTTTTCACTCAAAATCCCACGATACATGGCCCCATTCATTCTGTCCTTTACACGGATCAGTCGTCCTGGTCCCTTTGCACAAAAACAGCCCCAAAGCATGATGTTTCCACCCCAATGCTTCACACTAGGTATGGTGTTCTTTGGATGCAACTCAGCATTCTTTGTCCTCCAAACAGGACAAGTTGAATTTTACCAAAAAGTTCTATTTTGGTTTCATCTGACCATATGACATTCTCCCAATCTTTTCTGGATCATCCAAATGCTCTCTAGCGAACTTCAGACGGGTCTGGACATGTACTGGCTTCAGCAGGGGGACACGTCTGGCACTGCAGGATTTGAGTCCCTGGCGCCGTAGTGTGTTACTGATGGTAGGCTTTGTTACTTTGGTCCCAGCTCTCTGCAGGTCATTCACTAGGTCCCCCCATGTGGTTCTAGGATTTTTGCTCACCATTCTTGTGATCATTTTGACCCCACGGGGTGAGATCTTGCAAGGAGCCCCAGATCGAGGGAGATTATCAGTGGTCTTGTATGTCTTCCATTTCCTAATAATTGCTCCCACAGTTGATCTCTTCACACCAAGCTGCTTACCTATTGCAGATTCAGTCTTCCCAGCCTGGTGCAGGTCTACAATTTTGTTTCTGGTGTCCTTTGACAGCTCTTTGGTCTTGGCCATAGATGAGTTTGGAGTGTGACTGTTTGAGGTTGTGGACAGGTGTCTTTTATGCTGATAACAAGTTCAAACAGGTGCCATTAATACAGGTAACTAGTGGAGGACTGAGGAGAAGATACAGATCTGTGAGAGTCAGAAATCTTGCTTGTTTGTAGGTGAACAAATACTTATTTTCCACCATAATTTGCACATAAATTCATTAAAAAACCTTCAATGTGATTTTCTGGATTTGTTTTCAATTTTTTTCTGTCATAGTCGAAGTGTACCTGAGATGAAAATTACAGGCCTCTTTCATCTTTTGCAGTGGGGGAACTTGCACAATTGGTGGCTGACTAAATACTTTTTTGCCCCACTGTATGTTACACTGCTGTCACACATTTTCGGTAAATCATTTCAGCATCTCCTGCAGCCACCCTGCTCACCTGACCCAGTGTGGGCTGTCACATATGGCTCATCAATGGACTGACAGGCCTACTGGGTGACAGACTTGACTGGTACATTCACCGGCATGGCCCCTGAACCGTCTCCAACCAGTTGAACTAGGCCTTCCCTTCCCCCCCCTGTCGGACTTACCGTATATAACATATAGGCTGTTCCCATCTTCCTGTGGAATTGCCCTGTTAGCGCAGCAGCCAGAGTCCCTCCTCTTTATCATTCTCTCTCTCTCTGTTTATTCTCTCTGGTAACACACACACGCATGCTGTCCCGATCCCAGAGCCGGCTTATCTGAGGGGTGTCTTGGTGCATGTGGCACAGCTGGAAGATTAGAATATTTTTTTTTCTTTCTGTTCATAAATCACTGTGACAGCAATGGGCCTGTATTTAAAGCGAGCAGAGAGATCTCTTGGCATCTGCTGATGTGTTTGCTGTCTTTATGGCCCCTTTAAGGGCTAATTTGTTGTGAAATGTTGTGTTTCAAGTGTCTGGACCCCCTTTCTGATGTCCACTCTGTGTTTAAGTGAGTAGAACTTGGTCTATTTTTTATGCTAATGACAACGACAGTTGTTGACAGAGTTTGTGCACGGCTTTAGAGGCAACATCAACACACACACAACATACAATCACCACACACAACATACACGCACCACACACATCATGCGCACATACACAAAAGATGCATTGGAGGAGGCCAGGGTCTTGTTGTAAGGGGGTTCTGGTTTGCTACTCATGTAATATTTATGACCATTAGGGTTGTTCTTAGTGAGTTGTTTTTGCTGTTTAGATTGTAGTCATATTGTGAGGATTCAAAAAACCATTCCCATTTTAATTACTTTTTAAATGTACCCAGGTCCCGGAGTGCTAAAACAATTCTGGTCTTTATCCTATCTCTCTACTCAGGGACTCAATTCAAACTGGGGATTCAGCAGGTATGGTAAAAGGTAAAGGTTTTCAGCTCTTCGGTACTGGCTTCCAATCCTGACACATAACCTAACCTAAACTTTAGCTGTAAAAATATCTTCTGTGAATTTAATTTTAATCTTAATCCCAACATGTAACTTAATTACCAAAAATCCAATGCATGAAATTGCCTTTTTCTTCATTGGAGCATCATGTCCCCCAAGGTCTAATGTATGTTTTTGTGAGGATTTTGGTCCTCAACAGTATAGTAAAACAATAACACAACAAACACAACTTCACATACGAACACACCAGTGCTTTGTCCAGGTGCCATGACGAGTGGCTGTTGAAACATTGTATGTGTTTTGTCTGTAGGCTAGTTACCAAAATGTCATTATTAAATCCCAAAAGGTGTCTGTTGATAGTTCTTAACATACTATATTTCAATACACGTCTGCATTTAAACACCACCCATTTGAAATTCTACAGGACTCAATGTAACAGAGCCTAAGTGACAAGACAAACGCCCGTCGTGCCAAATCAAACAAGTTAATGCAGCGTGTTATCTACAATGCAGACCATGACTCCTTATCAAGGAGGACGTGTTTATTGGCTTGGTGGTTGGGGTCGGTGTGTTGGGGAAGTCTGTCAATCTGCGTTATCTGTCTGCCTTTCACAGTGTGGTGTTTCCAAAGCTGAGAGAAAGGGCCCCAGTCAGAAGGCCTCTCTTCTTCCTACCATGCTGGGCACTGATAAACTTCTTGTCTGTCAGGCAAGGATTTTAGCTCTGAAGGACAGTGAGAAGTGACGACAACTACTTTCATGACAACAGTTTGGCTTCCCTAGACAATGGAAACCATTGATCCGTCATAATATATACATTTTGGGTAAACCTTCCCCCAACTTTTTTTATCAACAAGCAAGATTTACTTTAACTAGTTAAAAAAATATATACACATTTTTGTTTAATAGTATTTAAGTCTTAAGGAAATATTGCTTGAAATGCACAGGGGTTTACCATCGTATAGATGTTGTCTGTATTGGAGCATGAAATCCCATCCTGAAAGGCATTTGTTGTTTAGTAATGTATTATATTCAGCTTTTATACATAAACCAGTTGGACAGCTAACAGTCAATAAGCAAGACGAGACTAATGGCAACCTGCTGTGACGGAACCAAGTTGACATGAGCCAAGGCAACATTGTGCAACACCGCCATGATAAGCGAGGGAACATAAAGTTCCTCTGGTTGTTTTAGGATTGGAAAAGACGTACTTTGTGCTCCTTATAGAACTGCAGTTATCTTGTTAAGAAAAACTGTGTAATGTTTTCTTTACAAATATTTGTATTTTTTGTAAAATCGTGTGCTTTTCAACTTTCCAGCCCATCTGTTGGTTTACATGGACTTGTGATCATCTCATACCCACTAGACATGTTCAGTACATTCCCCCTGCCTTAAAACATCCTTGAACCCTCCGGGACCATCCTGACACTACATGTCGTTGTTTCATTTCTGTCTTGATTCTACACATTGTTTGCATTATTTCCATCCTGTTCAAAAAATTAATTTGTTCTGATGTTTAGTCATTTAATTAACACATACCTATTGATTTTGGCTCAAATAATGTTTGCTTTCTAGAATGCACTACAGTTACAAATAAAAAAGAGCCAATTTATTGGATGAACATTTTGTCAGGGTTAGGGTTAGCTATCCATTTTATAAATGGTACCTTATACTTGATCAGGGAATGAAAAGAAAAACAAACAAATATTTTGTTTAGTGTCACATACCTCTGCTTGACTAATCTTACAATAATTAAAACTGGAATTGAAATTCAAAACACATGTCTAATTCAAAGTTGTCCCACAGCACATGATGTTTGAAATGAGAAGTTGTATAAATTAGGGGAGGATCCAAGTGCCTGCCTTAAGTTCTTGTCATCAAACTTCTAATCGAAACACAAATCCCTGAAACTGGAATTAGCATAAAACACTGTTGCTCCACAAATACCAGGTACTAGTGAAAATGTGGCATTAATGTATTAGGCCCCATATTAAAGGTAACTTTGTTACACTAATTTAGTGGTTAAGATGGCTGTTTCTGATCTTCAAAAAGCAAAATGTTCTTCAGCTTCCAGGCTCCCTATAGCTAATTTACTAGAAACATCCCACTAATGCCAGGTTATGGGTGTGTGCCCAGTATGAAATTAGTCTGCATTCACTACTGCCAGTCGCTCTGGATAAGCGTGCCTGCTAAATGACAAATGTCAAGGGGAGGGTGTAGGGTCACAGCCTTCCGGATTCTTCCCCCGCTGTGCCTTTTGTTTTCCTGACCCAAAACGTCCCTGATTCATGCTTATAGATGCATATCTGATTGAGGTTATGCACCTTTTTCTGCAATACAAGCCCACAGTTATTAATCTAGCAATCACAGGCTATGGGATGTGTTCTAATTGTCTGCTGATGAGGGACCCTAATTAATAAGGTCTTTCATGGAATTCACAGGGTCCTTGTCATCTTAATTACATCTTAATGGCATTTAACTTTTGATGTTTTAGCATAAGAGCCAGCGGTGAGGGCCACATCAGAGATGATCTGCCCAGGAATTAGAGACAATAACAGAGTGAGGCTAGAGAGAGATACATTACACTATTTAACAACATTTTGTTCCTGGGTAGTAAGTGTGATTTTCTAATTGCATGTCTGAAAAGGTTATAGAAAATGGCTATAATGGCTACAGTGATAGTACAGTGCAAGAACAATATATGAATCCAAATTAGCATGTAGTTATACTTAAGTAATACAAAAATGACTACAAAAGATTTAGAATTTAGTTGTTTTTCAACGATTTACGATTAGACTGTAAATCACTTTCACGACACAGCCCCCAATTGTAGTGTCCCGACATGTTCTTGTAATATACTGCCCTTGGTAGCAGCGTTCAAAGTCCAGTATTTCCTGGTGGAAGCGCTCACCTTCTCCCCCGAAAATGCTTCCATTCTCTTTTTGAATTTATCAAAATGAGCAACTAGGATCTGGAATTTGAGTGACGTACTACAGCTCATTGCGTCATAGTTCTTCACCAGACTCTCCATAGTTTTCTGCCTCATGATTGTCTAGGAAGCCTGAACCACTGCGACAAAGAAGTTCCAAGCCACTTTCTCCTCGCTAGTAAGCTTTTTGGGGAATTCATTGCACTCCAGGATTGTTTTTTATCTGTGGTGCGACAAAGACACCGGCTTCGAACTTTGCCTCAGGCAGCTTAGGGAAGAAGTCTTGAAGATACTTGAAGGCTGCCGACTCCTTATCTAAAGCTCTGACAAGGCCCAATTGGATGTGCTGTGGTGGCATCAACACCTTCTGGTGGTCCACTAGTGGCTCCCACTTGTGGCAGTGCGCCTTGGTGTTCCTGCTGTCCCAAAGGCAAAGATAGCAGGGAAACTTGGTGAAATTGCCTCGGAGACCCATTAAAAATGCCACATTTTGAAGTCTCCTATGACCCCCCCCAGCAGTACTCATCATACTTCAAGGAACTAAATTGAACTGGTGGGCTTCGGTATTTATATTAGATTACTAGACAGTTTTAAAAGTTACTCCAAGTTTTGGAAAGTAGGTACATTTCAAAATATCACTGTCCTGGTCACAAAAGCAAAGTTTGTGGGGAATATTCGCCATTTTCTATAAATAAGCAATTCGGCAATTAGGCAATAACACTTCCCTGTTATTTCTTCCCTGGAATCCTTTTTTTCTTTTTAAGTCAAAGTGTTATTTCCAACCATTCAGTAGGCCTGTATGTTATACAACCTAAGGTTTAGCTAGTAAACACTGAAAGCAGCCCTTCGTTTTCTCTCTCCCTCTCATCTCTCTCATTTTGTGTTATTTCTTTTTTCCTGTCTCCTTCCCACTCCCCCCACCAACTTGTTCAGGCCTCCTCTGGAGGACGAGGGATTGCACTCCTCTTTGCTGTGTAATTACTCTCTCAGCCTCTCCCAGTGTCAGGTAGAGTCCCATGTCTCAGTGGAGCCTCAGCTCTGTAATGGGATTTATTGCAGATATTCCCTTGGAATTTCAGCAAACTCACATGGTGGAATTAATGATACGTGTCACCCCAACAAGCACGGCATAATAATGTTTTTCTTGCAGATAGGTGCATGTTTAGACACCGCAATCAGCACTGGAATCACTGGAAATTGCTGTGTGCTGCTGTGGTCGGTTGGCTGCAGCCTGTGTAGTGCCGTCCAGAAGTACGTTTTGGACGGGGGTTGTTTTGGCGCTGTAGGCCAGCACTTTGGATTAGAAATAATACAATGATGATGGGATTCATGTGCAGACTGTCAGCTGTAGTTGGAGGCTATGCCTTTAACAGCAGCACTGATATTCAAGGAAGCCTTATGTTCACACCGAGAGAGAAAACTCACAAAACTAACAGAAGGATTAGGCCACCAGTACCATGATTCATCTCTCTCACACACACACACACACACACACACACACACAAACACAGAAATCCAGACCTTGACTAGAGAAAGCATAATCAAATCTTGGTAGGCAATTATTTGTTCACCAGATGAGTTCCCTTCATCTGTGTGGCTGTGTTTTACTACTCTCAGGTGGCTTGTCACATGACTGTGTCCTTCACATGACCTTGACCTTCACCTGACTTTGTCCTATACATGACAGTGGCCTTCAAATGACAGTGTCCTTTAAATGACAGTGTCCTTTAAATGACAGTGTCCTTTAAATGACAGTGTCCTTCAAATGACAGTGTCCTTCACATGACAGTGTCCTTCACATGACAGTGTCCTTCACATGACAGTGTCCTTCACATGACAGTGTCCTTCACATGACAGTGTCCTCCACATCGCAGTGTCCTTCACATCGCAGTGTCCTTCACATCGCAGTGTCCTTCACATCGCAGTGTCCTTCACATGACGGTGTTTCAAATGGCTGTGTGTTTCAAATGACTGTGTACTTTGCATGACAGTGTCCTTCAAATGACTGTGTCCTTCACATTTTACTGTTACTACTGATTAGCAGATATATATATAAATAAATTATATTTTCTGTACTTTTATTTTATTATTATTTAGAAATTAAAATAAATAGGTAAGTTCTGTGTTTTCCTTCAAAAACATTAGCTTTCCCGATCCCCCAGTGAAGTATCTTTTCTTAGGAAACTTAATATTGTTCCAATATTCCAATATTGATCTTTGTAAAACCAGGAAAGTTAGGTCATTGCATTGGTTATAATATCCCTTACATAATGATACAAAGTCAGACATTTCCTTATGGAAGGAGAGACGTTCAGCACAGGAGTAGAATCCACTATTTAATTTAACATTTCTACAGCACACAATGATCATAGCATGCATCAATCCACTTTTTTCGATTCAGCCCAGATCCTTATTTAATGACTTCTCCAGTTGTTTTAAAATGGGGTATTCTCCTAGCTCCTGCTGGTGTCTCGATTTGGACCTTTATGAAAGCAGGAGAAGCCAATGGCCATTCTGTCGTTGATCGAATGCTTTAAGTGGATGTTCTGGACGTTTAATAGCCTTCTGGAATGGTATCTAGTGATCCAGGGTGAGTTGAGGAAAGAATAACTAGTTCGTGTCACATGTTGTCCTCTCTAACGTTGTCATTGCAATAGGCTGGGTAGATGTCTATAACGTATGGTCAGCCAACTGCCTGACAATTGGATTTGGTCTTGGTTATTAGACGACACAGTCCCTACACGGGTGAAAGGAATGAGGGGGAAGAGATGAAAAGTGAGGGAAGAGAAAGCAATACTGGGTGACAGAAACAGTCTCAAGTACTTCTTATTAAACTGAAGGCTTGAAGGACCA
>JACXGK010004459.1:0-11809 GCA_016801125.1 Novumbra hubbsi
AAGATCACAGTTTATCCATGCCCTCCACCCTAACCCTGAAGATCACAGTTTATCCATGCCCTCCACCCTAACCCTGAAGATCACAGTTTATCCATGGCCTCCACCTTAACCCTTAAGATCACAGTTTATTCATGCCCTCCACCCTAACCCTAAAGATCACAGTTTAATCCATGCCCTCCACCCTAACCCTAAAGATCACAATTCATCCATGCCCTACACCCTAACCTTATCTGAAAGAGCTTGTCAATATCTAAAAGGAAACATTTTATAAACTGCTTATATCCACATGTGCAACACTGACAGAGGCAAACCCAAGAAGACTTGAAGCTGTGATTGTTGCGAAAGCCTTGTCTACCAAGTACTAAATAAAGGGTCTGAATAGGTATTGCGATGGAAAATCCTGATGTGAAAAGCCTGTGATTTAAAACGTTTCCTCACTCCTGATGTATAAAGTACACACGTTTTGTCCAAAGCTCAACCTGTGGGACATGTTTTGTGTTCTTAGGCTTCCAAGTTAACTCTGTTCCCCTTTGATGTGTTTAACATGCCTATGTATTCACTTGTCTTCCCTTCAGTGCATCGATGAAGACCTTCGGGTCAAACCCCTTTGATGTGAACCAAATCCACAAGGGGGCAACACGAATATCACATTTATTGCAATGACACCCATAAGTGGGGAGGCGTGTGTTGTAATTCCTGTTTTCCGTGTGTCATTCACAAGACCTCTGTAAAGGCCTAAGGGAAACATCAACCCTTTGAGCTCCGAGTGGTTTGTAAAACAGGGAAAGGTGGACGAGAACAAGGTTATGATGATTCGGGCGAGGAGTAATATTCCTGACAAACAGTCAGAAAGACACCAGATCTAAACAGACCCATAAGGTTGGGGAGTCACTGACTCGCCTGTCTCTGGCTACCAGGACGTGTGTTGAGCAAGTGCACAAAGGAATGAGGTTGTCTCTGAATGATGTCAAGAGACAGAAATGTGCAAAGACTGTATATGAAAATGTGATGCGGCTAGAACGCAGCATGCTGCACCTCATTGGATATGCAACACGTAGGTCACTGAGCCAATGGGAGTCTTTGTGCCTCGTCTGCCTAGTTTCTCAATGAGCCATTAAGAGTGGGAGGAAATCATTAATTTCCATTCAGTTTAGGAGGAATTAGCATGTGAACAAACACACAAATGCACACACTCTAAATACACAGAAATGTACACTCCTATGCCTGCGATGTGCACATACACGCACACACACACACACACAGTGAGTAGAAACCAACATGTATGTCTGTTTTTTCCTGTTAAGGTTTGTGAATGAAGCCTGCAGCCGGACTGACTTCCCAGACACAAAGTGAGGTACTGTAGTTTCCACTCAAGTCCCAAAGCGTCTGCCCAGTGGCCCGGCCTTCAACTAGCAGAGCACAGAAGACCGGGGGCAGAGAGAGGATGGAGATCACCAGGAAACACGGATCCAGGTCAAGGTCCGTGACTACGGCGTTGACCCGGTGGACACAGGATGTGTTGTGACGTCAAGAAGAGAACGATTTTCTCCTAATCTGTAGTAACCATTTGGTTTTTAGATTCCACCAAGAACATGAAAATGACGGCAAGATTTTTGTATTATGGACACCAAGTCCGTGTTAAACATGGGCGAAAGAAAATTATATCTCTCTCAAGAAAACATGTATACAAAAAAAACAACAATGTTTTACCTAAATACACATGAACAACATTACCACATCGCATTCTTCACCACAGAATGCGGTTCATTCCGATGCGCAAAGACGCAGACTGTAAGCGCGCGTCCACATATCCCAGCTTTGCCCCGCTGGGACTCGGTTAGCATTAGATGGCGTCACCTCTCCGAAACACGTTGAATCCTTGTTCATCTAAAGCATTTCTGCGACGACTCTACTGTAAAATGACTCCGCGATTCACCCACTTAGGCATTCTTAACCTCGTTATATATACTCAATGGCAGTAACCACGGCATTTGCAGCAACCGATATATGCGGAGGTATTCCCAAACTCTCTGTACTTCTCTCAAAGGTTTTTCTAAACCCAAAAACGTTATATTCATGTCATACCATTATGTTAGAAATTATCGGACGTTACTTACAGACAACGCTACTGGTGTTTCCAAATCCAAATCGACTCTGTCTTCAGTGACATTCATTGATTTCCCCCAAGTTTTCGATGCAGTACACGACGTGGCCCCGTGTGTGGCGCACGGTGACACACTGAGTTGAGTCACATTTGTAAGTTTCACCGGGTCCTAGCGCGAGTTTTTGTTCGGAATGGCTCCCGTGCTACACCATGACGTCACCTTGGTACAATGAATACGGACACACTGCCACAGGTAAACTGCATTTATTTCAATGAAATATTTACATTGTTGTCGAGCAGTTGTTCTGTGAATGAATGAAATATTCCGACTGCTTGGAACAGTAACAAAATGAAGATAAATGTGAAAGTCTCTGAGAGTACAAATAATAATGGTAAATTAACATATTAGGTTGTGAATTTTGGAGAACTTGTATTGCATCATTTACATCATTGTTGTTATTGCAAATCCACCTACAACTCTTTTTCTCTCACAAACTCACACACAGTCTAGTATTATTAATATTGTGAGAACGCAAAAACAAAAAATCCATGTTCCCTAAACACAACCTTAATCCTGTTCCTAACCATACCCTCACCCGTAATGCCTACAATTAACCTGGCCCTAATGCCTTACCCGTAATGCCTAAACATAACCCAGTCCTAATGCCTAACCCTAACGCATAATTCCTAACCCTAACGCATAATGCCTAAATTTAACCTAGCCCTAATGCCTAATCCGTAATGCCTAAACGTCACCTAGCCCTAACCTGTAATGCCTAAACTTTACCTTGCCCTAATTCCTAACCCTAGCCCATATTGCTTACACTTAACCTAGTCCTATTGCCGAAGCCAAACTGGCAGTTTAACCCTAAATCTAACCCCTAAAACAGATAATCAGGGTTAACCTATTGGGGACGTCCCCAGATAATAAATGTTTCATGGTATACTTACCTTCTGCAGACTTTGAATCCCCAGAAAGTAAAACATGACCACTCACACACTCAAACACAAGAAATCCCTATTCCATATTCAGTAGCCCTAAACCTAACCCTAACCAAATCACATTTTCCATAATTTGACCGTCAAAAAACATTCTTCAAATTTCACTTTCCTTGCGTGGACATCTGTTCCTCACCAGTACACACAAACATGGATCACACACTGACCTAGGTCACACACACACATTTCTAAAACAAACAGCCTTTAAAAAGATGGCAGTAAGGTTATTTATACTAGATGACTGCTAGTCAGTATGACTAATAATACAGTCTGATAAAGGCAGTGCTGCATTAACCTATTACTTCTTCTGGAACACAATCCCCTAACAGAATGCTGAGGACAAGGAACCGTTCTGAAGGTTGTCCTCCACTAATAAAACACAAACTATTGGATACTTGAGAGTCACCGCTTCAAAAACCATCAAGAGAATTCTTAATTCTGATGTATGTACAATGAAGTTAACACATTAGAAATCTGTAATAATTAATAATCCTGTAATAATCCTCTCAGTCTAGGATTCAACAGTATCCATTATTTTATATATCCAGGTCACCGGTTGTCATTTGTACCAGCATCTACGCAGACCAATCAGAACAATTCCATCAAATCACTTCCACTTCAACCTCTCCAAAACGTCTCCGCCTCAATTCTTTTATTCCTGACACTGTTCAAGGAAGAGTCCATTCAATCTGAGTTCTAATCCTCGTTTTAATCTTATTCAGATCCATTCTGCTAATTCCTCGGAAATCCAGACTTCTGGTCACCAATCCCTTCAATCAGCCTTTCTTCCTCAGGTAGATGAAACCCTTCTAAGATCTAAGTTCAGTCATATTAACCTCTATCTGTTAAGAATCAGGCAAGTCCATCACCTACATGCCATATTTTATCCCAAATACATTCCCAGCTCTACAAGTAAGTCGCAATCTAATCCTAACAAGATCTTTAATTATTGTAAACTAAACCCTTGTTGTGCGACAAACGTTTAGAGGCTTATATACAGTAACCCAAAACTACAATGCAATTTTCAGATATTTTCAATTCTTTTTTAAATCAATCAACTTCAGTATGTAGACAGGAGTATGGTCTTATATTCCTGGATACATTCAGTCAGTTAAAGCATATTACAATCAAAGCCAAGCAAACAAAACCCCTTTTTGTTAAGACAACAATATTACTTTGGTTTCCCAGCATAAACCTCCACTCGGTAGTGTGCTCTAAATACAAAAACAATAATACAAAAAGGATATGACAGTAAAAGAACCAAATACTGCTTATCTGGTTAGCATATTCTGTTGAGCCAGTTTGCTGGTGTTTGGACAGTTTGGTGCACGAGGCCCTGTCTCAGAGCCCCAAAGACCTGCAGTGTTGAACTGTAACATCATGACATGACAGCCAAAAACTATAAAACATTTAATAATAAAACATTTTTAAAAAAGAGTCTTAAAATAACACAATGCGCGTTGGCAAACATGTTTTTCCTTCTTTCTCGAGAGAGATAACATTGAATTAAAGTATGGACTGAGACAAATGGGAACCTCTGACCAGTAGAACCCCAGAAAAAGAAGGTATTCTATTCCATTAGTTAGAACCGACCTGGTCCTACCGTGGTCCCTGCAAAATAGTTCTATACGGAACAATTATTATGGCTCTAAGTGAGGACTCTGTAAAGCTATTCGTGAGCACTCTTTACAGTTCAGCCCAAGGGTTTCTCTGGTCCCGTCCAATCAGAACAGCCTGACTTGTTTTTTCAGCTCGTTTCTCTTCCACTGTGCCAGCCTCTCAAAGTCCACCATAGTCATCCTGAACACCTGCCAGAACTCCTCAGGAGACAGGTGACGCTGGGAGAGAGAGACAGAGGTGAAAACGCAGCTTAGTCTTGTTGGAGACATACGGTCCGAAACCCCTGTGAAACAGAGTTTAAGTCCTCTCTACTGTGTGCAGGGCAAAAGGTTTTTATTTAAAACCCGAGACGGGTAGCTAACCTCTAGTCTGGCTCGGTCCACGTCGTTGGGGAGCTGGTGGCGCCCCCTAATGGTGACTAGCAACATGTCGTACGGGTAGATCTGAAGGAATTGAGGAGAAAGCATTCGTACATATTTTGGCACGTGACATATATTCACAGCTAACGCTGCTCCTCAGGAAACCAACTGTCACCATTGAGCCAGGTGAGAAAGAACCAATGAGAGCAGAGCACGTGTCATTCCGAGGAAGTGTGGGCTCAGTCGGGGTACAGGGTCACCCCAGGCCCACTCACCTGGACATGAGGTGCTGATGGGGTCAATGGGCCTCAGAGAGGAAAACACGGAGGACCATTCAGCCAGTGTTGATCCCACTTGGACAGGGTCTAAAGTACACAATTGCACAATATCTTACCTTGTATTCTGCAGAAAAAAAGAAAGATAGACAATCAGCACATTTATTCATATTCTCATTATCGATTGGTGTGTGTTTTTGTTTGGTGTATTTTGTATTTGGAACCGAAAGGGACTAACCTCTGATTCCCCAGTTCACCGCCTTGCTACTGTCGTACTGGAAATAATCTGCACTCTGCGGCTGAAATGGGGACAAGAACACCGTTATTTAAAAATCACTGAAATGGTCCACAGTTCGGCCACAGCTACAGGTTATCGGGCTGTAATCATACTTTGGCCCGAAGAGCCCGTTTACGTCTCCCAAAGCCTGCATCACAGAGGCTGTCCCGGAGACCGGGAACTCACCCTGTGAAGTCCGTTCCTGCCGTAACCTGGCAACGACGAAGACTTGGAGGCGAAGGAGTCTGGAAGAGAGCAAACACACACACGCCTTTCAGCCTGGCGGGGGCAACACAACCACATTTTGCTACCCAGGAGAACGCGAAACTCGACAGGCAGCCTTGTCTAGCAGGGGTCACTTGTAATGGCAGCTCACAGACAGCAGGGGGCGCCATGAGCAAATGCAGTCAAACAGTCCCGTCTCTACTGTTTTAATTCTCCGGCAGGTAAAAGCCAAATGACCAAAAGCTATAATACTGTAGAATATGTATTAGATCATCATACGTGGTAATTACATTGTTTTATGGAACGTCCTCCTCTATTGCAACAGGTGATCTGTAGTGTTTGTGTAAACAACAATGGAAATGATTGATGCAATGATTTAGAAATGGCATTTGTTGTCATAGTAATGATAATGGTTATGGGGGTACAATCAATATTAGACGACTGACACAGCTGGAAAGACGCTCCCCTCCCCCGGCTTGCACTGAAGTATGTGTCCCCTAGTGACGACCCCTTGGGCCTTAGTCACCTCACTTACCACTGTCGGCACTGTGCTGGGATCTAACTGGAGCTGTATAGAGAGAGAAAGAGAGAGAGATAAAGAAGATAGGTAGAGAGAGAGATAAAGAAGAAAGGTAGAGAGAGAGATAAAGAAGAGAGGTAGAGAGAGAGATACAGAAGAGAGGTAGAGAGAGAGATACAGAAGAGAGGTAGTGAAAGAGATGAAGAAGAAAGGTAGAGAGAGAGATAAAGAAGAGACGTAGAGAGGGAAATAAAAAAAAATGGTAGAGAGAGAGATAAATAAGAGAGGTAGAGAGAGAAAGATACAGAAGAGAGGTAGAGAAAGAGATGAAGAAGAGCGGTAGAAAAAAATCAGAGAGTATGTTGTAACAGGAGACAGAGAAAAGGGAGAGATAGAAAATGGTTAGAGCCAGCCTTTGCCTGCAGGTATGCATAGTTAAGTGTTCTCGTCTGGCCTTATAAAGATTTTATAATGATTTCTCATCAGGTCCTTGCGAGACCTTTCTGATAGAACAGTCCTGAATCCAGGGTCCTAACTAAGATGAAGGACACCAAACGCACTGCAACTGCTGCAGTTCACCAGTAAGAGTGATGTGCTGTTGTGTAACACTTTCATGGACTGCTAAAATGGAAGTCTGTTAGCACATCAGACACTAATGTCACTGTTTGGCTTTGTGGGGTTGTAAATGTTTAACCAGGACTGCAACAAGAACACAGGAGTTATGCAAGGACGACCTAAATGAAAGGGGGGTTAAGTGGTATTAAGATTTGCATACAGATGTCCGCTGGGTCTCTCAATTCATGGGCTCCTCCCACTCCTCAATTCATGGGCTCCTCCCACTCACCAATTAATGGGCTCCTCCCACTCCCCAATTCATAAGCACCTCCCACTCCCCAATTCATGTGTTCCTCCCACTTCCAAATTCATAAGCACCTCCCATGCCCCAATTCATTATCACCTCCCACCCCCCAATTTATAGGCATCTCCCACTCCCCAATTCATTATCACCTCCCACTCCCCAATTCATGAGCACCTCCCACGCCCCAATTCATTATCACCTCCCACTCCCCAATTTATGAGCACTTCCCACTCCCCAATTCATGTGCACCTCCCACTCCCAAGTTCATGAGCACCTCCTAACAAGAATGTGGAGCAACAACATACATTAACATTGGCCTTGATGCCTCCTCCTTGATTAAACTGCAAAGGAAGCAAGCACAGAGGGGAAATGTAATCTGACACAATCACAACTGAACCTGTTTTGCTATCATGGCATTTCATCATCTCTCATCTGTAACAATGACCTACAGACAGGCAGACATGCAGTTTTACCTACAGACACGCAGTTCTATTAACAGACAGTTTTACCTAATGACATGCAGTTCTATTAACAAACACAGTTTTTACTAGGGACAGGCAGTTCTATTAACAGACACGCAGTTTCACCTAGGAACATACAGTTCTATTAACAGACACACAGTTTCACCTGGAGACACAGTTCTACCTACAGACACACAGTTCTACCTACAGACACAGTTCTACCTACAGACACACAGTTCTACCTACAGATACAGTTCTACCTACAGACACAGTTCTACCTACAGACACACAGTTTTACCTACAGACACAGTTCTACCTACAGACACACAGTTCTACCTACAGACACAGTTCTACCTACAGACACACAGTTCTACCTACAGACACACAGTTCTACCTACAGACACAGTTCTACCTACAGACACAGTTCTACCTACAGACACACAGTTCTACCTACACACATGCGGTTTCACCTGCAGACATGCAGTTCTACTTACTGACTGTTCTAATGGAGGAGAGATCAATTTATTGACTGGTCTGATGGAAGAGGGGTCAATTTACTGACTGGTCTGATGGAGGAAGAGTCTATTTACTGACTAATCTGATGGAGGAAGAGTCTAGTTACTGACTGTTCTGATGGAGGAAAAGTGTAGTGACTGACTGTTCTGATGGAGCAAGAGTCTAGTAACTGACTGTTCTGATGGAGGAAGAGTCTAGTTACTGACTGTTCTGATGGAGGGAAAGTCTAGTTACTGACTGTTCTGATGGAGGAGGAGTCTAGTTAGTGACTGTTCTGATGGAGGAAAAGTCTAGTTACTGACTGTTCTGATGGAGGAAGAGTCTAGTTACTGACTGTTCTGATGGAGGAAGAGTCTAGTTACTGACTGTTCTGATGGAGGAAAAGTCTAGTTCCTGACTGTTCTGATGGAGGAAGAGTCTAGTTACTGACTGTTCTGATGGAGGAAGAGTCTAGTTACTGACTGTTCTGATGGAGGAAGAGTCTAGTTAATGACCCCCATCCTCACCATCCTCCACCTTGCTGTCTGGTCTCATTACTTTCTTGTCAGGCTGGTTGGAAACAGCCTGAATGTTTGTTTTGCTGTGTGCTGCAGGGTATTCACAGCTAAATGACTTCCAGCCCTCCGGTCTCAGCCCACTCCTCCATTCTATCTCTTATTGATGAACCATGTTTAAGCCACCATGTTTCAGTGTGTGATGGAGTGAGTGTGTGTCTGCTCCTGGCCGTACTATAGCGCTGAGGGGATCTGGGACTCCTCTGTCTCTCCCTGGGACTCCTCTGTCTCTCCCTGGGACTCCTCTGTCTCTCCCTGGGACTCCTCTGTCTCTGCCTGGGACTCCTCTGTCTCTCCCTGGGACTCCTCTGTCTCTCCCTGGGACTCCTCTGTCTCTATCTGGGACTCCTCTGTCTCTCCCTGGGACTCCTCTGTCTCTCCCTGGGACTCCTCTGTCTCTATCTGGTACTCCTCTGTCTCTCCCTGGGACTCCTCTGTCTCTCCCTGGGACTCCTCTGTCTCTCCCTGGGACTCCTCTGTCTCTGCCTGGGACTCCTCTGTCTCTCCCTGGGACTCCTCTGTCTCTCCCTGGGACTCCTCTGTCTTTATCTGGTACTCCTCTGTCTCTAGTTGCAATTGCTTCTTTGAAGTGGCATATTTTTTTGGCACCACCAATATAATATATCAACCCCCTGAAACCTGTAAAAACACAGATGTCCTGTTGCTGTGGGAATATGTATTTATGTTAATAACCTCAATCTGTGTTCATTGGAAGTCCAAATGGTACATTACAATAGGAAACCTTTTCCATATGTAGTACACCTATCCTGACCAAAACTAGAGTAATAGAAGGGAAAACAGACAGGTCAAAAGCATGTCATTTGGAACTTCATTTACCTGGAACGTTGAGTCATAGCTGCGTCAATATAAACCGCCTATCACACAACACTGAGTCAGAGAGATGTAATACACATGACCCTTCAGTTCAAGTGATTCATGATCAGGATATCTGCATTTGACCTCTGTTGACAATCAGTAAAACCCATTTCCATTTAAGGGGGTTAGTATTGTTTCAGGTTTTCGTGTTAGGATCCCAACCTGTAATTGATTTGAATAATTAACCCCCAGCTCCCCAAAAAGCCTAGGGGGGAAATGGTCTGAGAGACCATTATCTGAGTGACCTATGCCCCAAAAAACACACCTGTTAACCCCTAAATCATTAACCCCTTAAACAGAGAAGGGATGTCCCTTTTGAACGTGGGTTGGTAAAATGAGCCAACCTGAGAACAGAATGTCTGTGTGCAATGAAAGCATGACAGTCATGTGTTCAGCACCATTAGTGGATGTGTACAGCACCCTTAGTGGATGTGTTCAGCACCAGTTGATGTGTTCAGCACTCGTGGATGTGTTCAGCACCATTAGTGGATGTGTTCAGCACCAGTTAATGTGTTCAGCACCACTAGTGGAGGTGTGCAGCAGCAGTGGATGTGTTCAGCACCATTAGTGGTGGTGTGCAGCACCATTAGTTAATGTGTTCAGCACCATTAGTGGAGGTGTGCAGCACCAGTGGATGTGTTCAGCACCATTAGTGGATGTGTTCAGCACCAGTTGATGTGTTCAGCGTCAGAACTGGATGTGTTCAGCACCAGTGGATGTGTTCAGCACCAGTGGATGTGTTCAGCACCATAAGTGGATGTCTCTTACATCCATTGACAGTGTTGCTGTAGCCTGCATTGTGCAGGGCCTCTTTGCTTCCGCTGCGAGAGTTGGCACAAGAGTTGGCACGAGAGTTGGCATGAGAGTTGCGGGCGCTGCCCCATGGGTCATTGTCATAGGAACCAGACCTGGCTTTCATCTCCTCCTTCAGAATCATACGGCCGATACCTCCTTGGAGCTGGAGAAATTAGAAAAAGAGAGAGAGAGAGAGAGATGAAGAAGAGGACAGGGAGACAGAGAAAGAAATATGTTCTGAGGAGTACAACATCAATAATGTCTTGTTGTACCTTGTTGGCCACATACTAGAAGTATTCACAGCCACACAAACAAGCAATATTGAGAAACACACGTCTCACAGATAATATACTAGTTATTTTAGCGTGGTTATTTTAAGCATTGCTTTTAAGTAAATGTTTAGTAAAAAGTTTTGCAAATCTTTAAAAGGAGGTTAATATGAAACTTAATTCCACATAGTAGCTCTCGCCATACATACCCTGTTTAGACTTTGATTCCATCCATCCTCCTCTCCACCAGAGGAGAACCTCCGAGCACGAGGAGCTGATGAAAGAGAGGGGGAGTCAGAAGGGGCGAGACAGCAGGAGACCCACAACGCGACGTAAGTGTGAGGGAGACAAATCCGCACAGGCGCGGAAGAAGAGGCGAAATGCAACCGCAGCGGAGTTCCACGAGGGAGACGCGCCAGCCCTTTAAATGTCCAACGACACCGATCGATTGGTCGATAGCCCATTAACAGGCCGCGGCCGGTCGACAAGGTTACCTTTGGGGGAGGGGGTGTAGGGGTAGTAGTTGGACTGCTGGCGGTAGGGGTCTGGAGAGCACGGCTCGGGGAACTGGGAGGTCTGGAGGAGGTCCTCGCTGGCTGTACTCCTAGCGGCTGAGTGGTCCAATTCACCTATGGGGGGGGAGGACGTGGCCAGGTGAAGACACACAACACGACAGCAGGAAAGCGTCGCCTCTTCTGGTGATGAATGGGGGCCCATTTGTTTAGGCCCGAATGCAGACTGACTGGGGCCTGGGCGCCGGAGGAGTTCTCCGCACCGCGGAGCCGTAGGGCTGGCTAGGACTGACAGAGGAGCCGCGGGAGATCCCTCGGGTTAATGAGGCGGCTATATACAGTCGTATGGGTCTCCAGGGCCGTGGGTGACGGGGACATGGCGTGAGGGGGGGGTGGACAAGGAAAAACCATAGCGGCACGTAAAGACGCGCTCGGGTGATGCTAGACTAGAGACAGGTCGACTGACAGAAGTACTTACAAAGAGGAGAGTTGACCGAGCAGGATGGTGGGAGCAGAAAAGGGAAAAGAAGAAGGTTATTAATATCGACATGGAGAAAACGAGGGGGACCAATCAGGTGGGCTAGGTGC
>JACXGK010004459.1:11909-38516 GCA_016801125.1 Novumbra hubbsi
ACAGCCTCACAACGCCCTCACAACGCCCACCCGACAGCCTCACAACGCCCACCCGACAGCCTCACAACGCCCACACAGCGCCCACCCGACAGCCTCACAACGCCCTCACAACGCCCACCCGACAGCCTCACAACGCCCACACGGCCGCCTCCCAAAGCCTGAACCTCTGCCATAAATAACTAGCTGGAAGAAAGCCTGTCTCGAGTCCGGTAACTCAGCTCCTGATGTCCACTGGACCCACTACTCTGTTGATGGATGACCGCCCCACTACTCTGTTGATGGATGACCGCCCCATGACTTCTACGGAACTGATTTGGTGGGACTCCAGCATGAGAGGATTGCATCGCAAATCTCACAAGGTGGCAAGAACTGCTGGAGGACATGAGTCAGAAAGGCAGCCTGATGGAACTCACAATCGGCTCTTACCAGGTTGGACATTAATACCTATCTGGACTATTAGGATCTGCAGGGGCGGCAGCCTTTGGTCAAAGGCCGGGCAACCATCGGCCCAACCCCCCTCCCGGCCAATCAGTGCCTGTCTGTGAATGCAGCACCTATGTGACTGGACAACTCATTCACCCAAGTTTAATAAAAATCTCCCATGCGTTTGTCACTCGCAAACCCATTAGCATGTGTGCCAATGTCATCACACTTAGTCAGATGTATGTAAACAAATACAAACACTATGTATCCCCACTGTATGGTTGATAAAAATGTTCAAAACATATGTTCAGTCTTTACAGTGTGATGCATTTTGTTGATATACAAAATACACATTATTCAATATCACAGACTGACTTAAATTCATTAGTATGCCAGACCACATCAACATGAATGTTCACTGGTCATTAGCTGCCATTTTGTTTAATACATTCATCTCAACAATTGTGTGCAGAACCGTCTCTTCCCATAAATATGTCAAACCACGTTTCAGGCAGATGGGCCTCAGATGCGGAAGAGCTCAGCTAACATCTCTGTATAAATAAAGGCAAAACATGAATAAATAAACATCCTACAGAAATCAGTGGTTGTAGTGAAATGTGTTCCTAGCTTTAGATTGCGAATGACATCTGCGTATATAAAACTCTGATAGTCACCTCATCACAGTGAGAGATACACATAGTCTTCCTGGGGGCATTTGTGACCCCCCCCACTCACGTTTTATGTGACATTTCCATTGTTTGGGTAGAGTTCCATCAACCTCTTTAAGGCATGTATGGGGTAATGCATCGTTCACCCGAATTTTGTCATAACCGTGTCAGTGGTGTCTGAGAGTTACATTTCAAGTTCCAGTCATTAAGCTGAAGCTCTTATCCATAGTCCAATAAAGTCACCTCATTGAGAGCATTTAGTACCTATAGTAATAATAATATATACATATGTTATATGTTAGTCTGCTCACTGCTGTGCTCCATAATGTGCTACTATTTTGAGCTGGCAACCCCTTGAATCTATTTTTAATGAAAGAAGATCATTTCTGCTCTGTTTCTTCTTTTCTCTCTCGCTGGTGTTTGGATGGGAAATGTGTTCCAACCGTGTTTCATCTCAATGAACACAGAGGCGTGTGTTTCTCAATACTGCATGATGGGGTTTCACAGAGGGGTGTGTTTCTCAATACTGCATGATGGGGTTTCACAGAGGCTGTGTTTCTTAATACTGCATGATGGGGTTTCACAGAGGCTGTGTTTCTTCATACTGCATTATGGGGGTTTCACAGAAGCTGTGTTTCTCGATACTGCAATACTTCACAGAGGCTGTGTTCAGAGAGGAGCAGGGGTTCTCTTTTTTCGAACAATACACAGACAACATAAAAGACCAAAAATACTGGCAACCGTACCTGTTGGGAAAAGACTGTCCATATCATAACTCACCAACTGAGCAATGCAGAGGCTCGACCTACACACCTACTCAGCCGTGAAATAGGGGCACTGAAGAGGCCTATCTCTAGGCTGCGTTATGGAATTCATAGTCGTATAAATAAAGCTCTTTCCCCAACGCCCCCAGATGTATTCTGGGAGGTTGTGTCTTAGTAGCCCAAGACCCTGACTGAATGTCTCTGACATCTAATCATTGGGCCACTTGCTAGATTGCAACTCTCTTAACCCAAACGCGATAGAGGTAGTTTTGCAAAAGTTCATCTGGCTCTATAGAGGGCCAATATTTCAAACATTACGTACAAATTTAACACGTTGCAGGGAAAAACCAAATATATTTTAATTCAAAATATGAAAAAGTAATTCAATGCAGTGTGCAAGAGCACTGTCTTTGAATTGGGCAAAGAAACTAGATCATGCAAGACAGTGAATACCACCAGTGAATACCTGAAAACGGTATCCGCATGTTCTGCCGTTTTAGCAGAAAATAGTTTAAGGTACCGTCGTCAAATGGGTTGAGGTACAGAATACGCGATGTGTAGCGATGGCGCTGCGTTCACCGTTCCTAAACAGCCATCCCGATCGCTGACTGACACACGCTTCTGGGTGACCACAACACTAAAAGCCCTGTTTTCCCAATATGGCGTCTCGTCCTTAAGCAGCATCTTAAGCCACTGATACACTGATTCAGCCGGGGTTAGGCCACAACACAAATCCACACAACACTGCACAACACCACACAACACTGCACCCAGCAAGCCCAGATGAAACCCATCCGGAGGAAGCCGGGTCTTGTGGCCAGCCGCCTCAGACACACAGTGTACCATGTTTCTTATAGATGGGAGGTTTCCGGTAGATGTTGGGCTCCCCTGTGGCTGAGGACAAAAACAGAGAGAGAGAGAGAGGGGGTGGGATGTGACAGTGAACAGGAAAAAGGAGAAGGGGGAGGATACATAGGAAAGGAAATTCTTTGAGAACCGTGGTTCTCAACCGTTGGGTCCAAATTTGTTTAGGGGTCACGGTTGTCTGAGTAAAACATAAATAAAATAAATGCTTACTTTAAAAAAGATATATTGCATATTCATATATATATCTTTCACATTTAAACTAATACAAGAAACTAAAAGAATAGACAAATTAGCATTCATTTGACATATTCTGTGTTTTCAATAAGGAGCCGTCAGGAGCATTATTTATTAGCAATAACAAATTGTCAACGCAGGAATTGTGGGAGTGTTGTTCGGTTGTTTAAAATAATCACTCCATTTACTGTCAATATAGATCTTCTTTTCCTCATAGCATTTCAGAAATGAAAATATGACAAAGAGAATATTATGTCCCAACCGACTGGTTCAATTCAGGTGCCTGGCACAGGAAGTTGAGAACCACTGTTCCAGATCCAACCAGATGGGGAGTGAGTAGAGGAGTGTCAACCAGATGGGGAGTGAGTAGAGGAGTGTCAACCAGATGGGGAGTGAGATGAGGAGTGTCAACCAGATGGAAGTGAGTAGAGGAGTGTCAACCAGATGGGGAGTGAGTAGAGGAGTTTCAACCAGATGGGGAGTGAGTAGAGGAGTGTCAACCAGATGGGAGTGAGTAGAGGAGTTTCAACCAGGGGAGTGAGTAGAGGAGTGTCAACCAGATGGGAGTGAGTAGAGGAGTGTCAGTGTTAAAGTTGTTTTAAACGTCTTGGCATCCCTGTCCAGTCCCTTACTCTGCCCACGTATCTGTCTGTCTGCCTCCCCGCTTGTCTGTCTTTCTATCTGTCTGCCTGTCTGTCCCTCAGTCTGTCTCTCTCAGTCTGTCTGTTATGTATTCACCGCCTTCCCTCCGCACAGAAACGCGTAGCTCAGCGGGAAATGAACACATGTCAAACGCAGCATGAGTCGGGCAACGCAGATAAAAGAGCCCCGTCAATAAAGCAGGTGAGTGTCTGCTGGGCATGTAGCAGATTACACATAGCACCACAGACCAGGCATCCGGCTACAGACCAGGCATGTAATTAGTGTGAGATGTAGTTAGTGTGTAGTTAGTGTGAGGCAGTAGTTAGTGTGTAGTTAGTGTGAGACGGTAGTTAGTGTGTAGTTAGAGTGAGACTGTAGTTAGTGAGAGACTGTAGTTAGTGTGTAGTTAGTGTGAGACTGTAGTTAGTGAGAGACTGTAGTTAGTGTGTAGTTAGTGTGAGACTGTAGTTAGTGTGTAGTTAGTGTGAGGCGGTAGTTAGTGTGTAGTTAGTGTGAGACGGTAGTTAGTGTGTAGTTAGAGTGAGACTGTAGTTAGTGAGAGACTGTAGTTAGTGTGTGGTTAGTGTGAGACTGTAGTTAGTGAGAGACTGTAGTTAGTGTGTAGTTAGTGTGAGACTGTAGTTAGTGAGAGACTGTAGTTAGTGTGTAGTTAGTGTGAGACTGTAGTTAGTGTGTAGTTAGTGTGAGACTGTAGTTAGTGAGAGACTGTAGTTAGTGTGTAGTTAGTGTGAGACTGTAGTTAGTGAGAGACTGTAGTGTGTAGTTAGTGTGAGACTGTAGTTAGTGTGTAGTTAGTGTGAGACTGTAGTTTGTGTGAGACTGTAGTTAGTGTGTAGTTAATGTGAGACTGTAGTTAGTGTGTAGTTAGTGAGAGACTGTAGTTAGTGTGTAGTTAGTGTGGGACTGTAGTTAGTGTGTAGTTAGTGTGAGACTGTAGTTAGTGAGAGACTGTAGTTAGTGTGTAGTTAGGGGGCGATGTGGTTTCAGTAACACAACCTCCTATTGTGACCTTTGACCACGTTTTATTCTGACGTTAGTTCAGAACAACAACAGGAGTGGGACGAGGAGGAGGTTGGCGGGAGGGGTGAAGGACAGGAAACCCAGAGGCCTACCTGGCAGGTGGAAATGCTTGGGCGCTTGGTAGGTGGTGGGTGTGGGGGGCCCGGCGTCAAGCTGACTGTAATAAGGAGAGCTCCTCCCACTCTCACTGCCTGTGGGAGTCAGCCCACGACGACCGATGACAGTGACAGAAACGACAGCATGAGCTAGAGACTGCACCCAGCCCCTCCTCAAGAGCCAAAGCTTAGCCGCACTCAAAGCCCCCCCCCCCCCTAAAAAGCCAAAGTCTAGCCCAAGCTCAATCAAAAACAGAACTAAATGCGTAACATGTCTGACTGTGAGGAGATGAAAGGACACACACTGACATACAGCCAAGTCTGACATGAAAGTGTCCATGTTATGTGAATGGAAAACTGTAATGGAACAGAGCTGTGGTGAGTTGTAGTTGAAGAGGTCTGGAACAGAGATGTAAAAGTATGGTAGTACTGGGGACGTCTGATAGATGGAACAGAGCTGTGGTGGTATGGTTGTACTGGAGGGGTCTAGAACAGAGCTGTGGTGGTGTGGTAGTACTGGAGGGGTCTAGAACAGACCTATGGTGGTGTGGTAGTACTGGAGGGGTCTAGAACAGAGCTGTGGTTGTACTGGAGGGGTCTAGAACAGAGCTGTGGTGGTGTGGTTGTACTAGAGGGGTCCAGAACAGAGCTGTGGTGGGTAGTTGTACTAGAAGGGTCTAGAACAGAGCTGTGGTGGTGTGGTAGTACTGGAGGGGTCTAGAACAGAGCTGTGGTGGTGTGGTAGTACTGGAGGGTTCTAGAACAGAGCTGTGGTGGTGTGGTTGTACGGAAGGGGTCTAGAACAGAGCTGTGGTGGTGTGGTAGTACTGGAGGGTTCTAGAACAGAGCTGTGGTGGTGTGGTTGTACTGAAGGGGTCTAGAACAGAGCTGGGGTGGTGTGGTTGTACTGGAGGGTTCTAGAACAGAACTTTGGTTGTGGTTGTACTGGAGGGGTCTGGAACAGAGCTGTGTGGTGTGATAGTCCCGGAGAGGTTTGAGGAGTGTCTCTAACCCTGACTCTGTTCATTTAAAACGAGTGCAGTCCCTGTCACCTACGCACAGGGTGCAAACAGGGCTGAAACACATCTCCAATGTGATCTAACCTGGCTGTGCATTTTTCTTTGTTGACATTTTAAGGCAGAACAATTTGACGGCATTTGATTTATTTTGAGGGAGGCAATCCCGGTGCTGTGTGGTGCCGAGCGACGCGGTTAGGTGGAGAGACACTCACCAGCGCGGTAGCCATGTTGTGGGGAGTGAGAGGTAGACATGGTGGGGGACAGGCCCTGGCAGTTGTACCCGGGGGAGTCCATGAAGCCCGGGTTGCTCCTCTGTCTCAGCTCCACGCTGTCGTAGAAGTCCTGGAAAACACAGCAGCCACCTGTCTGTACACCTGCTTCTCTGTCCGTCCGTTTGTCAGTGTCTGTGTTTGTCTGTTGGTCAGTCTCCTCTGGCTGTTTGTTTGTCTGTCTGCATTGTGTAAATGAAACAATAAATTAATCCAAGAACAAAACATGTAAGATAAGTGTTTTAAAATGAGTCTTTGAATGCTAAAGGTAATCTGGTAAAGTTCATTTCACAGTTTTCACATTAGCTATAACTCATCCTGTACACTAGCCATCACAAAGCACTGCAAATAATTTCCCTCATTATTTCTATCCTATAATCAAATGTGTGATCAAAGATGATGTCTTTTACAATTGTTCATGCAAAAAACTTGACTGTAGTTTTTTTTTATCTAATCAATTGTAACAAATATAAATAATGTCTACATTTAGCACACACAATATTAAACAATTGTTTTGTATTGAGTAAATGATGATGGCATTTGGCTATAATATCTTATCTCCTTCCCAATGGATATATTCCCATACACTGTGGGGAAAAGATTTTGGCATGATGAATCCAAATTCAGTTTCTGCCCGGTAGAATCCTTCTTTATGTACTTCTGTTGGTCCACAGCAGCTCAGTTTGTAGTTTTGAACCAGATTTGTTCCTCTGTCTTGCTGTCCATCTGGCTCCATGTTGAAAGGTTTTGCAGATGTTTTCAATGGTTGCATGGTTACCAGTTGTGGCTCATTCTGTGGATGGTTCTCACAGTATTGTATTGTACGTCGGCAATGCAGTGGTCTTCGCTGGCTTACAGTACCAGCACCAAGGTTGTGGGTTTGAATCCCACTGAGGTCACACACTAATCACTGGCCTTAGGGTGGGGAATCTGTACTTTTCAGTCAGTCAATCTGTCAATGTCCGATGTGCTTCGATTTTCCAAAAAAAGGGCTCCTTTGATGATCTGTTACGTTTTTCGTAATAAGTGTAGTGAGATTTTACCTCATACTTGTGTGAATAGAACCGAAGCCCTTACTATACGGGAATCAATTCGACTGAGATTCCTGGGTTCTGTCTGCACAGTACATGGATCCAAACAAATTCTATACACACCACGCCAACACACGTGCCTCCTCCTCACAGACCCCAACCCCCCAGCAACCCCCCAGCCACCCCCCACCCTGTGCTGTCAAGTGATTTAGTGCAGTAGTCAGTGCACGGAATGTAATTACCTGGGAGTATGGAGAAAGTGTTCCCAGAGACTGTGGAGGAAAAGTGAATAAAGAAGGAGTGCAATTATTCAATCAGCGTTCTCCAGAATGACTTTGCAAAGTGAAATCCATCCAGAATGACTTGGCATACTGCTATTCGGAGCTAGAGAGATCAAAATGGCCCTATGAGCATTCCAAACTATGAACAAACAGCCTTCCGGACTCATTTTAAAAGTGCTAAAATACGCGGACTGGCACATAAGAAAGATCACAGTAAACGTGTGTCTGGAGCTTTGGTCTAAGTGATAATAATCTCAGTGAATAGTTCATGAGTTGGAAAGATCTTGGAGTGAACACATGAAGCATAATGTCAAGCATTCATGTCTGAGAGACTATTATCAAGTCAAATCTGTAACCAAAGCAGGAGACTCACAGGGCTGCAGTGATGGCTTAAGATGGTGCTGGATGTGGCCATGATAAAACAAATACACACAACACACACACAACCACAAACACAGGGCTAAAAGTAGTGGGAAGCTAAGGGACTGGGGACAGGGCATAACAAACAGACACACAAACAGACACACGCTTGTTTTACTATACTTGTGAGGTTGTTTCTGGGATCCCAATTTGTTTTCCATTTAAAAAACACATTTCCCTAACCCCTAACCCTAACCCCTAACCCTAACCCCAAGCCAAAAAACACTACACATGAGGACCGGCAAAATGTCCTCCGTAGTCCTGATCTGTCGTGGGTTACTGGCTGCTGTGGGTTACTGGCTGCCGTGGGTTACTGCGCTAGTGAGGACACCTGGATTTTACAAGTATAGTAGCACACACGCTCGCACACACACCCAGACACACAACCACACGCACACCACACGCACAAACAGACGCCGCATGCACCCAGACACTGACACACACGTGCACATGGGGCTGGGGTGTCAGTACCTCCCCGAGGCTGTAAAGCTCAAGTCTGTCATCAGAGGAGTGCCTGTGATAAGACTCACAGGGAATGAGATCGGGTCGCTGCGTGGCATAAATAGCTTTAATCTTAGGCAGCGCAGCCAAGTCTTTGTAATTTAGGACCTGGTTTCCCACTTTGGCCTGGAAAGAGGACACAGAACAAGGGTGAGCAGGAGAAGGGACAGAGAGGAACACGCTTCGCCCTGACGGACAGAGAGACCCAGGGGGGAGATCGTATCAGAGTCCGCCACCAGCTGCTGACGGCACCCTGGGTGAGACGGAGCTAAAACACAGACACACACAGGCTCACCACGTAGCGGATAGAGGGCTGGCCAGCGGCCCCAGGTCTACAACACAGACACACACAGGCTCACCACGTAGCGGATAGAGCGGCCCCAGGTCTACAACCACATCGGCCCAACCCAGCCCAGCATTTCTCCGGCCCAACTGGACAAGCGGCGGGCCTCAATCCAAACACACTGTTTACCGCGGGTTTCTTTCCTCTACAGCGGAATGGGACGCCTGGCGGAACGTCCCCGCCACAGTTCAACAGTCCACAGCGCTGTGCGGTGACGCCGCGTCCATCAGCTGTCAACACCAGTGCCACGCCGGACGCCACACAGGAAGCCACACAGACGGCTGTGACGTCTCATGCAAACCCAGTGCACGCGGTGGAATGGCGGCTGTGACAGGTTGACAGCCAGCGGATGGCGCGCGTATATTGCAAGGACCACGGCTACTCACACAGATGACGCGGCTCGGGGAGCCGATGCTTGACCCAGGGGGTGATATGGAGGCCTCCGAGGTACGTCTGAACTGTGGGACACACAATGCGAAATTAAATAACTACTAGACAAGCATTTCCCAAACCTGCGTGGAAAACGTTATGATTTTTGCCTACTAACAGCTGGTGGAAACCATGTTAACCCTAACCTCCTATATACCAGCTATGTGGGGCTATGTGTTCCATGGAGGAGGTTGAAGGGGAGTCTCAGTGCTCTACTCACTCTCAGCTTCTTCTCCAGTCGTGTTGCTTGTTTACACATCGGATGCCACACCTCCGAACCTGGGGACACACCCCAACACACAGTTCATAGACATAAAGAATAACTGGCGGAGGGCAGCATCCACACCCACATCACATCCACACCCACATCACATACAACAGGAGTGTGTTGTTCCTGCTCAACTACAGACAAACGCCACGGAGGCTCGTAGAGAGAAAGAGGACAACATTATTATTATCCTCTCCCCTCCTCAACCCCCCTCGGTCTCTCCTCCCCCTCCTCAACCTCCCTCCGTCTCTCCTCCCCACTCTGTCTCTCCTCCCCACTCTGTCTCTCCTCCCCCTTCTTAACATCCCTCTGTCCTCCTCCCCCTCCTCAACCTCCCTCAGTCCTCCTCCCCCTCCTTAACCTCCCTCTGTCTCTCCTCCCCACTCTGTCTCTCCTCCCCCTTCTTAACATCCCTCTGTCCTCCTCAACCTCCCTCAGTCCTCCTCCCCCTCCTTAACCTCCCTCTGTCTCTCCTCCCCCTCCGAAACCTCCCTCTGTCTCTACTCCCCACTCTTTCCTCCTCCCTCTCCTCAACTTCCCTCAGTCTCTCCTCCCCACTCTGTCCTCCTCCCACTCCTTAACCTCCCTCTGTCTCTCCTCCACCTCCTCTATATATATATCTTTTATTTTTTTGTATAATACAAAATATAACCTGGTGGAAAATCTCACAACTGATTAGGTGAATTGGCCACAGGTCAGTAGCATGATCGGGTATAAAAAGGCATCCCAGAGAGGGTGAGTCTTTCAGAATTGAAGATGAAGATGGTGAACAATATGCACCTTTAATGAAAGTCTCACCAAGATGTATGTACAGTACATTCACTAGAACGAACCCTGAACACAATAAAACCAAAAGCCCCATTCAGATAGCTTATTGTGGAACTACAGGTAATATGCTAGCCTATAGAAATGGAACTACAGGTAATATGCTAGCCTATAGAAATGGAACTAGAGATAATATGCAAGCCTATAGAAATGGAACTACAGGTAATATGCTAGCCTATAGAAATGGAACTACAGGTAATATGCTAGCCTATAGAAATTGAACTACAGGTAATATGCTAGCCTATAGATATGGAACTACAGGTAATATGCTAGCCTATAGATATGGTAAGAGAGGTGAATGGAAGTCCTCCCCAAACCCACGGAAGGTCATGACAACACATGACCTACCGAAAGAGGCAACAGAGAACGATCTGGAACCTCGTCCTTGACCCCTTCAGCAAAATTATCAGGCTATTATTTGGGGCATGTAGTAGAATGCTTGCCTGGATCTCACCTCCAATATATTTGTCATTGTCACCAATCCACCAACAAACTACTTTCACTACACCCGTAGATAGTACTTTAAGTATCAATATAATTACTTGTAATACTCAACAAGCTGATAAAAATGTGAAGTAGCAAATGGCAATTGCTACCTCTCGACCTTAAAAGGACAGTTTGTAAATGGCGAGTGTTTCTACGTAACAATCGGCCTTGGGTAGCTTGTTACGATGGCTCATGACAGATTTGAATGAATGATCAGTTTGTTAGATCAGACACATGCCATGACAGCGTGCCAATGAGCGCCTCCCTCGTCTATCCCCCATGGCCGACATTCCATCGACCTCCGAGACCACCGTGATGTCACAACCGAAAGGTTCTGTCTTGTTCCTTAGACCTCCATGTTCAACGCCGCGACACTACTCGTTCCCGTACCAGCCGTGCAGGCAACGGGCGCTGGATTGATTTGCTTGCCTTTGTCACAGGGCCGATCGTTGAGGGACTCCCTGTGTCCCGATCACTCAGCCCTCCCTGATGTTCCTCTCTTAAATGAATCTTCTGGGGAAACATAACCTTGAGGGGCTCCTGTGCCGCAATATGCTAATTTTAAATGTCAGTGGTGTGGCTGTGGCTGAGGAGCATATTAATGATGTGAAAGGCCACGGTGCAGCTTTGTCCCATCCTGGAATACAGCACCCTTTAGTACACTTCTTTTCATCATAGCACAGAGCTAACAGATGTAACAAATGTGGTCAACATGAGTGCCTTATGTAGGGAACTGGATGTCCTGGGCCACAGACTGACGGCCTGAAGACTAGTTCACCATTCTCTAAAGCTAAATATACAGTGGGGTCAAGTATTATACCCCTCTCTGATTTACATATTGTAGACCAAACACTGCTTCCTTGATTATTATTGACTCAGGTAATGTTTTTTCATATATAAAAGCATAATAATAGTAGACTTATTATATATTGTTTTGCCATTTTAGTGGCAAAAAGGGAAGGAAAATTCTTTAAGCAGGCAAATATTTATTCAGGACAATGCAGCAAGTAGCCAAGTAGCGTTTGCTGCATCGAGTGGCCATCAGAGGCTCTGATTAATGGACAGTCAAGATCAGTCTATTCAATTATGTACAGAATAGCTGTGCTGATCAATAGCGGAGGGAGACCGCTGTGCGTAGAACGGGCATATTTCACAGGCCAAGGCCTCGCTCAACAGTGGTCTAAACAACCCAGTGACCAGTTCATCTGAATCATCCCATCAGAAGGAAGAGGAAAAAGCCCACATGTAACACAGAGCGAGAGGACGTTACTTTGTGGGGATTTGTTTGGGCCGTGGGGGCGGGGTTAACATTGCTGGACGATGCCATATGTGATTACGGCTGGCGATCGTGCGTCGTGAATAACGAACGCAATCAGTCACCCACGTCGCGGTTGCTAAGGCTACGGTCCGCACCTGTGAGGTACATCTCCTCTCCTTCTGCAAACATCATCCGACATCGGGCGCAGCGGGCACAGGGAGGGTGGTAGTGCTTCCCTCCCGCCTGAAACAGGAGGACAGAGGGAGACGGAGACGGAAAGGGAGGTGCAGAGGAACAGAGACAAGGAAGACAAAAGCAGCGAAAGAGAGTCAGAGAGAGAGAAGATGCAAAAGTGAGATAGAGAAAGAGCGCAGAGAAAAGGAAGAAGGGGGAGGACAAAGAAATAATTGGAAGTGGATTGGAGAAGATATCAGATGGTAACAGCCGAGATAATTTGGGCCCGGAGAAGAACGGATGGAGGAGGAGAAAGTACCGACTTCTCCGGTAATTGGCCACTCGTCCCGATTCTGCACTCATCCAGAGCGATGTCATAATCATTCAGTGATTCAGACACTTTCAAATGAGCCACTGCATTTCCCAGCGGTGCCTTGCACAGCTTCATACCGCATGTACATACATCGGGCACAGCACTTACATACAGCGGGCACAGCACGTACATACAGCGGGCACAGCACGTACATACAGCGGGCACACGCTACAGTCACAACCATCTTACAGTGACTGACAGGCAGGTGGTCATCCATGAAATTGATAAGTGTGAACACGTATCCATTGTTTTACTTGTCTCTCCTCTATATCTAGATTTCATTCAGGCCAATAATGGATGAACCGTACAATGGGGTGTGTTATGGTCACCCGTGGGATTGGTTCTGTAACCTGGTCCACAGGACTAAAAGGGGTGCAGAGTTGAGGTATTGCTCTGGCAGTATTCACCTGATTCAAATGACTCACTCAAACTTATTTAAATGAGCTAAGCAGTACCAGTGCGCTCCATAGGGTCCTGAGACCAGGTTTAAAAAACAGGAACTTATAGAACAAGGGTAAATATTCAACAGGCACAGTGCATCCAATAATCCCTATCAAATAGAATATTTGGCCACATTTTACCAACAGTTTGTCCTTTCACCAACAAGGTTAACAAGCCAGTAATCGTTGATCATTTGGGGGAAAACACGCTTGTACAGGCTTTTGTAAGCAAATTTAAGCATAATAAATCTGTTGATGTGAATGTTCTCCACTGCTGCTTATTTGCGTTTATATGTGTGTGTGTGGGATTGTGTGTCATGGTGTCCGACTGTCAGAGGCCCTCATGTTTAGCAATGGTGACAGTGCATTAAAAGCCTGACTATTTATAGAGCACTGACGGCATTCAGTCTGAATACATCTGCTCTCATGTCTGCACTCAGCACAGTCAAGGAGGCTAGATTGATTTTTTTAATATTTACCTTTCTTATTAAAACTGTATTAATTCAGCGGAAACCTATTGAGACTAGGGCTTTATTCAAAAGGGTGCCATGAGAACAACAATGTAATAAAAACCAAAAGGTGAAATAGCATTTTTAAATTGTTTCAGTGTTACAATTTCAACACCACAAAATAGCTTAAATCAACCAAAACAGATCCAGGTCTTTAACTGCCTAACACAGGTCAGGGATGAAAGAGGTTTCACATGCTATTCCGAGAATTTGCTGCTTTAAAGGGGAAAGCGCATCTCTCTATATCAGTATGCATGGAGGATATAACTTGGAATGTTTTGCTACTATTACAGACAATTCTGCTAGTCTCATAGTATAATAATGTTCTGTTTAAGGATTATGTTCTTTATGCTCAACCAACCCTGGTGAGGCTGCATGCTCTACCAACCCTGTTGTAGCTTCATGCTCTACCAACCCTGGTGTAGCTCCATGCTCTACCAACCCTGTTGTAGCTTCATGCTCTACCAACACCAGTGTAGCTCCATGCTCTACCAACTCACCCGGGTGTTGCTCCATGCTCTACCAACCCTGGTGAAGCTGCATGCTCTACCAACCCTGGTGTAGCTCCATGCTCTACCAACCCTGTTGTAGCTTCATGCTATACCAACACCAGTGTAGCTACATGCTCTACCAACTCACCCGGGTGTTACTCAATGCTCTACCAACTCACCCGGGTGTAGCTTCATGCTGAACCAACTGACCCTGATCCTGGCAGCATGCTCTACCAACTGATCCAGGAGTAGCGCTGTGTTCTACCTAATGATCCTGCCAACATGCTCTACCAACTGATCCAGGCGAAGCGCTGTGTTCTACCAAATGATCCTGGCAACATGCTCTACTAACTGATCCAGGAGTAGCGCAACGTTTTACCAAATTATCCTGGAAACATGCTCTACCAACTGATCCAGGAGTAGAGCTGTGTTCTACCAAATTATCCCGGAAACATGCTCTCTCAACTGATCCTGGAGTAGCGCCATGTTCTGTGAAATGATCCTGGCAACATGTCCTACCAACAGATCCTGGAGTAGTGCCATATTCTATCAACAGATCCTGGAGTAGTGCCATGTTCAACCAATTGAGCAGTGCTTATTTAATGCGTTTTTTATCAGGAGGACTAAAGCAAGAGGTTATTTTTCACTTTCTGTCCATTTTTGCCCAGGTTTCATTTGCTTTTAATTTTATATGTGCCAAGGTAAAAAATGTCCTGTTGTCTGTGATGTAATTAATAGGTACTATCTATTGAAAAGATAGCATGTAGATTGATGCTGATGTCTAATTCATAAAGCAGTGCTCTCGGGAGAAGTTTGCCATTGGTTTATAGTTAGCAAGAAGGAAGCAGTGTTCGATTAAACCTCTGGAGGTTAGGAAAACGGACGCACGGACCGAGTAGTAGACAAACCCAGACAGACAGGTAGGCAGACAGACAGGTAGGCAAACAGACAGGTAGGCAGACAAACAGGTATGCAGATCCAGACAGGCAGGGCTAAGAGACCCGTAGACAACCCAGACAGGCAGCTAGACAGACAGACAGGCAGCTAGTCAGACAGACAGACAAACCCAAACAGACAGGTAACAGACAGGCAGACCCACCTCCAGTACTCTACCGCTGATATATCTGTTGCAGGCCGTACACTGGATCCCAAACTGGGCGTGGTAATCAGCCTCACAATACGGAACGCCATCTCTGGGAAGAAACACCCACAGTCATGTTAAAAAGACTGATCAACAACCAACACCCAGCCTGGTTACACGGATGTCAGAACTGAACTGTATATGTGCAGCACTTGGAATATGCAGCCAAGGATGACTTCTTTGGAACCGTCAGATCATCACTAATACCTGAACCTGGGTTTGGTCAACTCAAGATGTGTGCTGAAATTCCAATTAGAAAAATCTCAGAGTGTTTTTTTCACTGAAATTGTTTGATTTCTAAGCTGAAGACTGGAACTGAATGCCATGTTACCACAGAGGACACCTACTTGCTGATGTACTCCCCGGTCAGCACAGTGCCACACGTCTGACACTTAAAACAGCTGACGTGCCACTGCTTCTCCAGCGCCAACAGGGACTGGCCATGTTTGATCTGTTCCTTACAGCCCGCACAGTCTGAGAGAGAGAGAGACAGAGAGACAGAGTGAGGGAGAGAGAGAGAGAGAGCGAGAGAGAAGGTAAAGATACTATTGAACCATTGTGGTTTGTACCACCCATCGCAAAGACTTGTAGATGGTCAGTTAAGTAGAACATTGTTGCTAAAGTTGCACATCAAGGTGCTTGTTATTGGCGTGCTTGTAACCGTCTCAGACCAACTTGCTACGTCGTTATATTTTACCCTTCAGATTCACTTTACATTGACCTCAACTAAACATTCTATCAAAAGGTGGTTATCAATCTGTCAATAAATTATAATTGTGTCACAGCCAAATTGATTACAAATGCAACAATTTATATTAAAACCCAGAAGACTGAATTGAAATGTCATATACAGCTTAATACATTAGGCTCCACATGACAAGGCTATTCTGTTTAGCTCCTTATTGCTATATGTAATCTGCAATATTTTCCTCTATAAATGTTTAATGATGTGTTAGCAGTGCAAAGTCAATGTGCCCAATATTAAAATTTTGCGGAGCATGTAAGCATTTGAATAAGGCACTTCAATTGTTGCAATCACAGATAAAGAACAAATCTTTTTAGGAGCAGATCTGTCGTCAGTATACATTCAAAAGGGGGGAAAGCTCATCTGAGAGTCCTGGCCGCCTTCCATTCCATCCCATTAGTATCGACATGCAGCCTAATGACACGCTTAGCGAGTGTTCGTTCTGCGTGGGGCTTTAGGGAAACGCAAGCTACCTCGTTAAAGAACCCGTTAGACTAAGTTCCATTGCAGAGCATCAGGTCACACTGCTTCTGGAAGAGCAGTATAAGGATTGGCAGAAGAAAGCAAAGCAATGGGAGATACGTAAGAAGATGATTCCCTGCCCCGACAGGGTCTTGCCCTGGAAAATTATTCCTCATTAGAGCTTGGGACATCTTGCCATAGCTCCTTTCCGCTCCTTACTTTCACCCAATGTATCTATGTAACAGATCAGATTTTGTACACAGTACTTGTGGTACTTTACACAGGTTTGTGGTAATACTTCACCAAAAGGTATTCAGATGTCCATGTACAAATTGAAGACAGTAAATTTAAGACGTTATTCAAATATTTAAGTAAAATAAAATAAAAACTTTGAAATAAATATCTTAAACTTTTCTGTCTGTTGAGAAATTAGTTTAAGATATTTTTGTTATTATATGGCACTTACTTTCGGAATTGTCCACCACAGTGCTTAGTAATATGAATGCCCAGTAATATGAGGACAGTAAACACTAAATGCAATTGACACAATGGTGTGCAGATGATATATTCTGAGTAGTAACATTTGGATGTACACAAACAAATGGATGTACAGTGGATGTACACATTAACAAATGTATAGTTCCAGTACAAAGTGTGCATCTAGCACAGTGGGGTGAACAAGTATTTGATACACTGCCAATTTTGCAGGTTTTCCTACTAACAAAGCATGTAGAGGTCTGTAATTTTTATCATAGGTACATTTCAACTGTGAGAGATGGAATATAAAACAAAAATCCAGGAAATCCTGGAGTCAGTCGCCACCTCCGCAGTTGTGTCTGTGTGGTTATTTTGAATGCACTAGACCACCAGCTGGTCGACCTCTCCATGAGACATGGAGGTGGCATGAGAAAGTGTCTTTGCGGGAAAAACAGGCAGTACATTCCCCCTGTTGACACACAGACATCTGGTAGCAATCGGGAAGCCACTGAAGAAGTTCTGCTTGAGTCCAAGGAAATCCGGGTAAATCAATTAAATTACTGATTTTGACAATAATATTAAGCCAACAATTATTATCTAGTTTAAAAGTGGTCTCAGCGAAAAGACATACATTAAATTCATTGCTCAGACGCTGTGTTTTAGTGTGTAAAGCAACGTCATGCATCCATGATATTTTGCAAAATGCCATGAGCCGATGTTTTAATGGAAGCTTTGATTTTATGATTAATTTAGGTCACAACAATACAAGCTGATCTCTGCCTGATCCCCCTGAGAGACAAGGAGTGCTGTAGTATGTGTTTGTTTGCCAGTATTAATATCAGACATTTGCTGACGGGAGACATGATTAATGAGTTGTGGAGTACAGCATTACAGTGTTTGGTTCTACCAGTCCCCTTTTTCTGCTCCCCATGTGGTTAGCCAGGTCTCTGTGGCGCATCTGTAAATCTCCACACACACACACACACACACACAATAATCTAGTAAAGATTAAAGGCACTGTCTGCAAATTAATAAGAGAAAGAAGGTTTCTACTGCATCGGCTGCTAGTATGACGAGGGGGCATCCTCCTAGCTGGTGAACATTGAACAATGCACAATCATATAGCTAGAGAGTTAGGCTGATTCATTTAACCAGTGAGTGTTTAAAGAGTGCAGTCTATTTCCTCCATAACTATTGCTAAGTGATGATTCACACTTCTGCGTTCTGTTTTCTAAACCTATGAAGATTGAATTTAATTGTCGTACAGTGAAATGTTTACTTACAGGCCCTTTTCCAAAAATGCAGAAGTAAATAACAGTGTTAAAGAAAATAGCAACAAATAAAAATCTCCATTGTGAAATTAATTAAAATATCAAGGTCTACAAGTGGCTGGTAGTCTATAACTTTGAGTAGCTGGTAGTATGGAGAAGAGTCTACGACTTGAGTGGCTGGTAGTATGAATAAAAGTCTATGACTTGAGTGGCTGGTAGTATGGAGAATAGTCTATAACCTGGGAGTCTGGTAGTATGGAGAATAGTCTATAACCTGGGAGTCTGGTAGTATGGAGAATAGTCTATAACCTGGGAGTCTGGTAGTTTGGAGAATTGTCTGTAACTTGGGGGGCTGGTAGTTTAGAGAATAGTCTATGACCTGGGTGGCTGATAGTATAACTTGGATAGAAGTGCGCAATGTTTGCGCAATCGTACTGATTGGTGAGGATCTTGGAGGGGATGATGTTGAACGTTGAGCTGGAGTCGATAAAAAATGTTAAAACGGCAGTATCGGCCACTCAGATAGAGAAACTTACGGCTGGATCTGATACTCAGATAGAGAGACTTACGGCTGGATCTGATACTCAGATAGAGAGACTTACGGCTGGGTTTGATACTCAGATAGAAAGACTTACGGATGGATCTGATACTCAGATAGAGAGACTTACGACTGGATCTGATACTCAGATAGAGAGACTTACGGCTGGATCTGATACTCAGATAGAGAGACTTACGGCTGGATCTGATACTCAGATAAAGAAACTTACGGCTGGGTCCGTGGATCTTGACTGGCTCGTTGCTGACTAGTGAATAGGAGCACTGCTGACAGACACATTTCTTTCCACAGAAGGTCACCCTGTCTCCAATAGGGAATGGCTTTCTGGGAAATAAGAAAAAGTGAGACAACATTACAAATGTGGCGTATTTACCTGCGGTACAGCCTCAGACTACAACAGAGTCCAACTACCCAATGAGAGTAGAGGACTATATTCCAACTGAACTTGTCTATATACAAGCGATAAGCCACGAAGTGGTTGTGGTGTATGCCAGTTTAACATGGCTAAGAGCAGTTCTTATGCATAACACATTGGAGGATTCAACATTTAACCATGTTATATTGGCAATATATCACACCACCCCTAAACATTCCTTACTGCTTTTATAAATGGGTTACCAACCCAAAACAAAACAAAAAGCTAGGTGATGCAATACCTGAGGTATACTATTGAATAAACCATGGCATTCAGCCAATCACAGCATTCAGGATTCAAAACACCCGCTTTATAATGTGCTTCTAACTACCCAAGTCTGAACCACTGAACACTTATGATGCTTTGATGCTATTGTGAATATCAGACATGATTGTTTATGCATGCATTCATACGTTTCCTTTTGGGATATGTTTTTGAAGCAACCATCAAGAGAAGGGTGTCTAATTTGATCAAGGAGGACAATGTGAATCGTCTAAGAGTACCAGCATCAAAGGCCAGTTCTCTGTACTGTAATAGCATTTATGCTGATTAGAATGCCAATCTACACGCAGACACACACACAAACACATACAGAGAAGAGCAGGAAGTTCCCCCACAAAACTAACAATTGCATAAGGGTTACTGAGGCCGAAATGTAAAGACAACGCGTGAAATAGAATGCTTCATCTGTAATTAAAAAGCAACCTTTCTTATATTATATAGTAGAGGAGTATTACTTGTTTAATGCTACCATATGTCAGGTCAGTTGCCGTGAGGTTGATGATATGAAGGATTACGGGGTGACTTGTCTTTTACTTGTTGGTTTGTAGAGTCCATGCAACAGTATATGGCTCAGAGTCCATATCTCACTGCTACCGTGAAAACATGGACAGTCACCCGCTTAACCTGAGGGGTGTCCGACCCTTAGCAACCAAATGGGAAGACTTGGAAACAAGACAGTCAACAGTCCTTGACCCACAAATGACTCCAAACGAGAGGAAACACGCGGATATGCTAATGAGAGGAAACACGCGGATATGCTAATGAGAGGAAACACGCGGATATGCTAATGAGAGGAAACACGCGGATATGCTAATGAGAGGAAACATGCGGATATGCTAATGAGAGGAAACACTCGGACATGTTATCGAGAGAAAATACGCTAAAGCAAGTATGACGGGCATTTTCAGGCCACCAATCAAAACAGCAACATCTACCCCGCACCCGTTACGCACACACTCCAAAACACGCACACACCCACACAGCCCCTCCCACCGGTAGGCGTGGTTTGCATGCTGACAGGGTGGTCCTGAGGGCCTCACTGGTCCTATCCGGTGTCAGGCAGAAAGGCCCGCCGAGACCCGGGGGGGGGCAGGCTGACCCAGGGCAGGGGCATGGGTCACATCCGCTCGGCCGGAGAGCAGCTGAACCGGGCCTGCGGAGGTGGTCGTCACGCCGCACCAACAAAACACACATACCAGCTGTGCCGCAAATGCCAGGGACTATGCCCGCGGCCCCGATGCCCTCTCCGGCCTCAGACACGGTCTTTGAACACGCGGATGAGGCGCTAAGCACAAGAGACAAGGCGGTGAGCAGCAGGGCCGTTAGCCTATCAACCTCCTTGGGGTGGAGGTGACCGTGGATTAGTCTCTAAACCCCCCCCCCCCCCCCCCCCAACCCTGTCCTGGTGCCACCTGCTACAGCCACCTGCCACCGACCCCCTGCCTGGCCGGACACCTGGGCATTCCATAAATGGACCAACCCGGGGGGTCACCAGCCAACCAGAGCCCCAGAACGCTGCACTATGCCCGTCAGACACACCAGGCCAGCGTGGGTTTGATAGCAAAAACAACATAGAAGAGAAAATAATAAAGAATCAATGAGGCCTGCAGAAGGGGTAGTAGGTGATGGTTTGGTACATTTGTGTGTGTGTGTGTTTGTATGTGTGTGTGTGTATGTATGTGTGTGTGGGTGTGTGTAAGTGTGTGTGTGTGTGTGTGTGCATTTTAATCCAATGCACTGGCCGTAATCAGCAGGGATCAGCTAACCGATGACATCTCAGTAAGTGCCCCTCAACAGGTGTTCCGGGTCTGAATCATCGTTAGCCGGCTCTACTCCTTCCTGACGGTGAAACACAATCTGGCAGATCGCCGAGGTCCTCGATTCACAAGCAGACAAGCAGAACCTCGAGGCTGCCCCTCCTCTCCAGACAGTGGCCCTCCTCCGCTGGACTGTTCCGGAAAAATCTGTGGTATGACGCCGCATCTGACTGTAACTTTGTTCTCTGATTATGCTTGGATACTCTTCGAGATTCAGAAAAAAAAAACACACGCACTTGTCTCCTCAGGCCACTTTCCCCATGGTTCATAACAATTAAACATTATGAAGACTGACATCCTCCTGTCTGTCCTGTCTGTCACGTCTGTCATTTTGACGAGGCACATCCCTTAAGATGAAGAGTGTTATTAAGAATCAGTGTGGTGCGTGTGTGTGTCTTTGTGCGTGTGTGTGTGTATTATGTGTGTGTGTCTTTGTGCGTGTGTGTGTGTCTTTGTGCGTGTGTGTATTATGTGTGCGTGTCTTTGTGCGTGTGTGTGTGTATTATGTGTGTGTGTCTTTGTGCCTGTGTGTGTGCCACTGTGGTACCTACCGGCACATGCTGCAGACAAAACACTTGGGGTGGTAGGTACGGCCCAGGGCGGACACCACCTCCCCTGTGATGAACTCTCCGCAACTGTCACACCTGGTGCCGTACAGGCGCTGGTAGTCCTCCGTACAGATGTACTCTCCGTTTTTCTGGAAGAAACCTGAGCAGGCCAGGTCACAGCCACACACTGCAGACACACAAAAGGGAGGGGTTAACATCCACGGCCGAGTTAGTGAAGAGGAAGACAGAGGAGTTAATATAACTAGATTATGAAATTACTGAAGAGAACAGAGGAGTTAATATAACTAGACTATGAAATGACTGAAGAGAACAGAGGAGTTAATATAACTAGACCAGGGGTCTCCAAACAGTTCCACGTAGGGCCGAGTGTCTGCAGGTTTTAGTTTTTTCCTGTAAATTGGTTCTAGGTTCAGACCTAAATAACCAGATGAGGGTAGACCTAACCAATCAGTGACATAATTAATCAATCAAGTACAAGGTGAGAATGAAAACCTGCAGACACTCGGCCCTCCGTGGAACGGTTTGGAGACCCCTGAACTAGACTATGAAATTACTGAAGAGAACAGAGGTGTTAATATCACTAGACTATGAAATTACTGAAATAGAACAGAGGAGTTAATATCACTAGACTATGAAATTACTGAAGAGAACAGAGGAGTTAATATCACTAGACTACGAAATTACTCAAGAGAACAGAGGAGTTAATATCACTAGAATACAGAGTTAGTGAAGAAAACAGTAATGTATTAAGTAAAGAGAACAGAGCAGTTCAATTTGCTAGAGTGTAGAGTTAGTCAAGAGGAACGCAGAGGTCCTAAAACAGCATAGAAAATTCCCAACCTCTTCTCTGGCTTTCCCAGACATTTTTAAACATAAAGGCACACCTGATAAAATGATTCAAGTGGTCATCCTTTCACTGAATGGATCAAGTGAGGGACTATTGGGTTAAAAAAAAATGCGAATTGCCTGGGGAGGCCAGAGGAAAGGCTTTTGAAAACCTTCAAAAGAGACAAAAGATAAAAGTACACCCAACCAGAAATCAACAGCAAAATCATAACAGTACAGAGCAAAAGAGGCCATTTTTGGTTGATATTTTTCATTGTTGTTTATCCTGTTAAGTTAGTTGAGAACCATTTCTACTTTTTAATGACTATCTGGCCAAAGACATTTAATTGCCGCAAAGACATTTAATTGCCGCAGGACAGGATAATCTACATGTAATGTACAATGTACCATATCACAAATGTAAAAACATATTTTTATAATAACGTACAAGTAAACACTACTTAAACGGTAGATAAATGTAGAGATCCAACTGCAGTAATTATTGCCAGACTGGTTAAACAAATTCAGCCGGTGCCATGACCAGATAGCAGCTTGGATAGCTCCCGGCAGGTATTGCAAATAGCACAAACACACTGCAGTATTGGACAAGAACAGCACCTCAGGCACCGGCGTGGTGGGTGTCGCCACAGGAAGTGTCAGTCAATGTTAGGTTGGGATTTGAGTGAAGTGTAGTGTCAGAACAGTCGCTTCGTACTGTCAGAACGGTCGCTTTGTACTGTCCGAATGGTCGCTTTGTACTGTTCGAACGGTCGCTTTGTACTGTCCGAACGGTCGCTTTGTACTGTCCGAACGGTCGCTTTGCAAAGTTCTGTGACTGTAAAACATTGGTTGAATTTCTGATGTACCATGCTCTAACCCTAACCACAACCTTTTCAAGGAACACCAGGTAAAGTAAGCCCTTTCACACTACATATCAACAACATGTCTACACTACTCATGGTCAGTGTGTGTGTGTGTGTGTGTGTGTGTGTGTGGGAGGTGGATGTAAACCCATGACCGTAATAAAAATACTATAATCCATTAATAAGGTTTTGGAAAGGATATAATAATGAACAAAGCCATACTGTATAATCACATTAACCAAAATGCCTTCCTGGTGTTTATTAAGTAAATGGCCATTGATATCTGGCTCTAGCTCTAACTTCATTGTGCAGGCAAAAAAAAAAGGCTTTCAATCAGCTAAATGGCTTTAGATCCAGCTGAGTGTGACAGTAGCTGAGCCAAAGTGTTTAAAAGAAAGAACCCCACACTAAATTGTTTGGGTCTATTGAATCACAGAGATGTAGCCACTGGCAGAAAATACAGAATATGAGACGAAGACAGACGCTCCATAAGCACGCATGTAGACAGGAAAACAGTGGGCACATATGACAGACATGTGACCCCCCTGCGGAAGAGGCTGATGGATGAATGCATCCGAATTAAAACATGATCCTGTCTCCGCCTCAGCAGGTCTGAGACTCACCAGGAAAAGATCCACTGTAAGCCTCGCCCATGTTCCTCGTCAGTGAAGACACCTGGGCAGTAGGACTGACCAACGTGAAGAAGCCTGCCTCGTCAGTGACACGGTCAGCCACACCGACTCTATCAACGGCGAGACAAATCACTGCCTGCCCCGGCTCGTTGACAGCCAGGGAGGAAACTCTTTGAGAGGCAAGCGGGGGACATCTGGGAGGCCAGCAGTTTACCCTCCCTATCTGGCCCCGTGAATAATTCAGCCGGTTCATGAATAAACACTGTGTGTGTGTGTGATGCGTGTGGGGAGTCAGGAGCCCAACAACCGCACATGGTGTCGCTCCGCATCGTGCCACACACACACACGCTTCCACGGTCTTCGGGACAACCGGGGATTGGGGAGGAGGAAGATCGCTATTAGGCTTCATGAACTCACCCCCCTCCTCGGGGTTGCCAGTCCCCTGCGTCCTCGAGAGGGAAAGAGAGAGTCCTTTGGGTGGCACGGTGCCTTTCGGTGGGGGGATTCTGGGGCTCACTTTTATTTTGAAGCGACACTTTGGACACTTTGGCCTGTTACGCACCTGTAGTCACTTGGTGATGTGTTTGTGTATATAGGGTCCTTTGCACTGTCACTTGGTGATGTGTGTGTGTATATAGGGTCTTTGCACTGTCACTTGGTGATGTGTGTGTATATAGGGTCCTTTGCACTCACTTGGTGATGTGTGTGTGTATATAGGGTCCTTTGCACTGTCACTTGGTGATGTGTGTGTGTATATAGGGTCCTTTGCACTGTCACTTGGTGTGGTTCATTGTGGATATGGACTGTAAAGTAAGTACCTGTCATGTTTGGTGTTTTGTTATTTTCTATATAGCTGTATTGTCCAGCGCCTTTTATTTAACCGTTCATCAGTATGTGTTGTTGTGTTTGTTAAATAAATCCACCATATTGTCAAATGTCTGCGTATGGTTCCAATCCTCATCACACCCGTGAGAGAGAGAGAGAGGGGGGGGGGGGATATTTAGCCTGGACACAGATCAGAGCCTGGAAACGGCTCACACCAGAAGTTGGCCGGAGTCGGTGGACTGGTGGTTGCCTAGCTATAGCACCTGCTCCGGAACACGGAGACAACCCAAGCCAGACAACGAGACCAAAGAGCGAGCAGCTCGCATGCAGGTTCCCACCTGGGACGGATGGGTTCAAGTTTACTCCGCTTGTGTGGATGATCACGAGACGACACAGTGTAGAGAGACAAATACCCACCGGGATGTATAGACAAGGTAGCAAAAGAGTTTAGGAGGCCACAACTTAAATGCCAGTGTGTGCATGTGTGTGTCGGTGTTTGCGTGTGTGTGCGCATATGTGTGTGTACCATTTCCCTCAGCTTAAAGCCGTACCCTGTTTAATGTGTTTCATGGCTCTGATCCCAGTTCCCCTTCATGGTCCTTTCGTGACTGGCTCTCTCAGCAGAAGGCTGGCCAGGCTCCCGATTGGTTCCTAATATTGCCCACGAGACAGGTGCTCCAAAGCCATGGAGCCCTTCCCCAGGCCTAACACTATCATTCTAAACACTGATCCGGGCACCATCATTTAGTAGTATATGAGGTCAATTCTGATCTAGAAGCAGGCATTTGGAATAATGTGATGTCAATACTGATCAGGGGTCATTTCATATGTAAACTCATTACTGACCTAGGTTATCGCTGATCTGGGAACAGTTATGTATGATATATTATCTTAATTCTGAAGCAGTCATATCATTTATTTAGTATAGGATCTTGATGCTCAATCTAGTAGTGAACTCTCAGAAATAGGAGCTGCTTCTTGGTTATTGTAGCTCTATAAATGAGTGTGTCACCATGCTAGAGGCATAGAGGTACATCACAGAACAGGTGGAAACTAATCAATAGAGTTTCATTAGTGACCCTGTGAAAACACTCGACCACAATGATTAACACAATACCCCAGGGAAAAAATTGAATGGAAAGACAGAGAGGAGGAGGAGAGAGTTAGAGAGACGGACAGAAAAACAGACAGAAGGACACAGAGAGAAAAAGTTAGCAAGAGACCAGGCTTTAAAGCACACATTTGGGTTGAAATTCCCTGAGCCTAGGAGAGCAACCAGAGACTATGAGGAATGGGTTTCGGGATGAGCTGTGGTGGTCCAGCTGGGCAGGGTTCAGTGACCTGGTGTCAACACGTGAACCATTCCCCCTCTGTTCTGTGTCATTCGCCATCTGCTGTGCCAGAAATGCCAGCCTGACCTCTCCAGATTCTACGTGCCAGCAACCCTCCTTCTTTGCGTGTAAAAAGTGTCACCTTGTCTCTCCTCATCCTGTACCCATCACCGCCCGAAGCCTTTTGGGAAGATGACCCCTCTGATGTGAGCTTGACTAAGGACATGGGGGGACTTAACATTTGGAAAAGAGGACTGACACCTCACTGAACCTGGTTGCTCTCCAGATTTCTTAATACAGATTTTTGCCCCTTTAGGGAGTTTTTCATAGCCACTGTGCTTCAACAATGTTGTTGCTCGCTCTCTGGAATTTCAGGCCGGCAGGTTTGTAAAAGCACTTTGTGACAACTGCTGACGTAAAAAGGGCTTTATAAATACATTTTATTGATTGATGGAGTAAGGGAGGGAAAGACAGATGGGATGGTGGGACCTGAGGTTGGTATAGGGAGACTTGAGATTGGTATAGGGAGAACTGAGGTTGGTATA
>JACXGK010004460.1:0-38132 GCA_016801125.1 Novumbra hubbsi
TATTTTGGACTGTCTCTCCATGTGCCAAAACTTATTTTGGACTGTCTCTCCATGTGCCAAAACTTATTTTGGACTGTCTCTCCATGTGCCAAAACTTATTTTGGACTGTCTCTCCATGTGCCAAAACTTATTTTGGACTGTCTCTCCATGTGCCGGGTTGAGCAAGCATGAGTACATGGACATCTGGTTGCATTTCTCTCCCCTGACAAATTTAGTTGTTTGTTGATTTATGAATTTATGAAACTTAAATTAAAGTGCTCTGTTCACAGGTTGCAGCACCTATATTGGTAAATCTTTGCCAACACTTTACAACCAATTAGCAAATGTGTGCAAACAAAGTATGCAGTGACAGGTGGAAACGACAAAGTTGGTATCACATGGGGAAAAGGTGATAGTTAATTGTTTGGATTAGGCATTGATGTGAATCTCTTAGTTTGTCTGTGTAAACTGACATGGAATGACCTTATCAGGATGTGTATTGCGGTGTTTCACTATGTGTTCCAATCACTATTTTGCAACAGATTTACGTTTGGAGGGGTGTTTCATGTGGCTTAATTTAACTCTGTTACCAATGCCACCCCTGTCTACTCCTTATGTTGCAGAGAGCAGACCAACGTAAGCAGCTTAGCAGTGTTGATGTAGGGTATGGGACTATTTTTTAACTCTCAGGCTGTCCTCAGGAAGGTTCACTGAGCTGCAGCCTTTATGTTGTCTTTTCAGACTGCTTCCTCATCATATTGGTCCATGTATTTGCCAGTGTGACTAACTTTCCTTGGGGAATATTGAGAGGGTGTAAGTAAAACAATGGACATTTTTTCTTGACCTATGATGAGTCTGAACTTTAAAACTAACTGTTAACTAGTACAGTAAGGGAAGACTTGGAAAACATGCAACAAATACCCTTCCATTTCCTCACTTTCTAGGAAAGTTTTGCTAGTCATGTAACCTCAAAGTCCCATCCAACAGTGCTACATACCAATGTTGTAGTGCTTCAATCCAGGACTCAGACTTGAGTGGGACTATTGCAATTACACTATGTTTAACTACATAAATATGATTGTTGTCCCATCAACACGGACATGAGTACTTGGACCAGACACGAGCACCAAGACTTCAGTCTGTAGAGAATTCAGTCCGTAGAGAATTGTGACTTTACTCAGGACTCAAGCACAGGTGACTTGGGACACGACTTGAGACACGATTCTGACTCAATGTCTACTGATTCGACTACATCTCCAGTACATACTGTATATATACTGTATATATAAACGAGGGGCCACAAACATGTCGTTTATTTTCTTCATCTTTTGTTTCTTTAATCCTCAGGCCTGTTGCTGACACAACCAGACCATGTCTCAGGACAAAAGTGTTTACCCCGGGGTCATGGGAGAGAACAACCCCCTCCACAACAATGTCTACGGACCACCTCAGCCAGGATTCGGGATGCCTCCACCCAACTACACCCAGGCCCCTGTGCCATCTCCATACCCCGGCCATACCCCTGTAGCCTATGGCCAGCCTGTACCCTATCCTCAGCCTGTACCCTGTGCTCAGCCTGCACCCTGTGCTCAGCCTGGGTATCCCCAAGGGGGCCCTGGGTTTGAACAGGGGCCGTACCCTCAGGTGCCCTACTCCCAGAGTCCGTACCCCACAGGGCCTTACCAGCAGCCTGTTCAGGCCGGGTTCCAAGACGATCCCAATGGTGAGCAGGCAGATGTGTAGTTCAGGCAGTACGTTGGCATATTTGAAGGATTTATTTTCAGGACCTAGTCTTTGAAATGGTGTCTCGTTGAGCATGTTTTTGTGTGGGTCCATCTCAATGTACACTTTAGTCTTTTCTGTAATCTGCATAATAAGTTGTAGCTATTGGATCAAAGGCAATGTCCTTTGGTACAGTTACATCTATGCTGTTACAAAATACATTTTGTTTATAGGCTCAACTTAAAAATGATTGTGCTCTCTTACTTACTTACTGTCTGAGTGGTGGATTCCCATCAACCAACTATATAAATGCCGGTTTCAGAAATGGCACGTACAATGGTTTGACACCCCATAGTGCTCCAGACCTTAGCCGTTGTTTGGTCTTTACTGGTATGTCCTTGTTGTGGGGATTTTCAGCTTCCATGGGTGATGGCTACCATGGGGACATACCACCATCTTATTACGACAATGAAGATTTCACAAACTCTGGCTTTGAGGACAAGAACATCAGACAGGCCTTTATCAGAAAGGTGAGGAGTGCTTGGGTGATGACATTGTCACTAGTTGTAAATGTAATAAAAAAACCAAATCCTGAATACGTTTAAAACTAAGTAATTGCTATTCTTTTTTTTGTGAAAGAATGCACTTATGGACCTTATGGACTCTGCAAGTTCCACAGAAGGCTCAGGAGAGTCAAACGGTCTTGGAATGTGTCCTCGAATGTCTTGAAATGTCATTTCTATCACACGTCTTGTGCGCCTAAGAGGTGTTCACTGATGCACACACTGGAGGAGAGAACTCCTGGCTGAACTGAAGGAGTTGTTCCCTGAGACTTTTCTCAGGGGGGTCATGGCTTAGACAGTGTCTCCTGACCTTCCATCATAGTCTTAAAAACCCTCCTCCAGACCTTCCTGTAACGTGCCTCCCCCTTGCCTCCCCCTTGCCAGGTGTTCCTGGTGTTGACCATTCAACTGCTAGTCACCTTCTGCTTTGTGGCCGTCTTCACCTTTGTGGACGACGCCAAGATGTTTGTGCGGCGCAACCCGTGGACGTACTATGTCTCCTACGCCGTCTTCATTGTGTCTTTGATCCTCCTGAGCTGCTTCGCTGAGCTACGTCGCAAACACCCCTGGAACTTGGTGGCTCTGGTATGGTCTTACCCCGACTCTGGATGTAGGACGCAGGGCATCTAGTTCTCTAGCTGGTGCACCACGTTTGACCAGGGCCCATGCTGTGCTAGTCAAAAAGGTTCCGTCTGGAATGCAGACTTTTATATGTTGCAGCTTTGGCATGAACGTGGATTGTGAAATGAGGGGTAAAGAATTCTAACACCGATGCAAGTGATCAGATGTTCTTTTGTTACTGTAGTCAATTTACTGTTCTTTCAGCAAAATATTCTAATGGTTTCCTATTATATGCTGTAATATATAATATAATAATATAATATATATGCTGTAATAGGATATCAAAAACAATCATAGTATCTACTAATTCCATGAATACTCTTAAGGTTGTTTACTATGTGTACTGTGTTGTCTGTGTGTTGGTCCTTAGGGCATCCTGACTCTGAGTCTGTCCTACATGGTGGGGATGATCGCCAGCTTCTACGATACAGAGACCGTCATCATGGCCGTGGGAATCACCGCTGTGGTCTGCTTTACTGTTGTCCTCTTCTCCCTACAGGTGAGTATTTACAAACATACCTCCCTCTACTGGCCTTGGGTGCAGTTTCATGTTTACTGTCAGAGTCTTGAATTGAGGAGATGTTCACTATTACTGTCACAGGCTTAATCTGAGATGTTCACTATTATTGTCACAGGCTTAACCTGCGATGTTCACTATTATTGTCACAGGCTTAATCTGAGATGTTCACTATTATTGTCACAGGCTTCATTTGAGATGTTCACTACTGGGAGAAATGTGCACTGGCTTTATTTAACTCTGATCTGAACAATGGCCGCCTGGCAATACCTCATTGTGTCTTTTTCTTCTCCTATCCAGAGCAAGTATGACTTCACTTCTTGCCGGGGGGTGCTCTTAGTGTGTCTGATGGTCCTGTTGGTCTTCTCCATCCTCTGCATGTTCATTCGCCACCGGATCCTTCATATTGTCTATGCGTCCCTGGGAGCCCTGGTTTTCACCTGCGTAAGTACAGCAACACGCCTGCCTCGTTTCGTTATGTGGCTTCCAATGTTGTTCATCTGGTGAACGGAGCCATTTGCCTCATTCAGCACCACTATGTCACCTCTAGGTATCTGGACTGGATGTGACTGAATATGTTTCATGAAGTGGGTCTTTATTAGGGCTTTCCGATGTGCTTTGCGCTGAATTACTTCATGTATCTGATGGTTGCCTCCGGTTTTCGCCTGTGTCTGAGCCCAGTCTGCATTCCCCATGCTTACTAAACTGGTACAGTAAAACGAGTATTGGGGTGGAGAAAAAAATACTTTGGTGATGCAGTGATGCGTAAAGCTTAAAATAGAAACAAGTTTGACTCGTCAAAATAGTGTTGTGACTCCTAATTCACCTCAAACCAAGGCAGCAAATATATGCTCAGGGTGAGGGAGAGGGCAGGGTGTTGGGGTGCTCAGGGTGAGGGAGAGGGCAGCGTGTTGGGGTGCTCAGGGTGAGGGAGAGGGCAGCGTGTTGGGGTGCTCAGAGTGAGGGAGAGGGCAGTGTGTTGGGGTGCTCAGGGTGAGGGAGAGGGCAGCGTGTTGGGGTGCTCAGGGTGAGGGAGAGGGCAGCGTGTTGGGGTGCTCAGGGTGAGGGAGAGGGCAGCGTGTTGGGGTGAATGGCATGAATGAAGAGTGGGTTGGATGGATGAAGAGGATATCCACAAGATATGGGTCATTTTACAGCGGTTCAGACAGTAAAACGTGGGTTGGAAGGACCATTTAAAGACAATAATGAGATTTAAATATGAAGTGTCTGCCCGAACACTAGGATATGTTTTACCAGAGGAGTGTAGGTAATGTTATTACATGCATAAGCATCTCTGAAATGTAATCCGTTAAGAATCTGCCATGTCATTCATTTTCTTGGGAGAGTAAATATTCCATCCAGAATAACCTACATTTTTTTTTTGTATTATCAGACAGCAATTACAAGGTTTAATAGGTGTATTTTTTACACATAAAGATCTGAGTATGCACATCATATTGTTTTGTTCCACATGAATGTCTGATTAAATGTCTCTTGACATATTTGCCCACATCTGTTCCTAGTTCCTGGCCGTGGACACCCAGCTCCTCCTGGGCAACAAGAAGCTGGCTCTGAGTCCAGAGGAGTACATCTTTGCCGCTCTCAACCTTTACACCGACATTATCAACATCTTCCTCTACATCCTGGCTATCGTGGGACGCTCCCGCGACTAATGCACGGCGCTCTCTAGAGGACAGGAAGAGGACAGCAGCCAGAGACCTGTAGTGTGGTGGAATAAATGATCCTCTTTCTCCTTGCTGTTTTATGTATGATTTGTCTCCATGTCTTGAGGCTCCCACTCCTCCCCCAATTCAGGTAATGAATTATGTGTCTGAGCCCATCACAGACGGGCACACTCATTTATGTGGAATTGACACCGTGACAAAGTCACTTTTTATTTTGTCATTTTACTTTTTCACACCTGCCTGCTTTGACCTCTTTGACAATATTCTTCTATTTACACAGAGGTGGTAGCTAGCCTGTACAATCCTTCTGAACCACGTTGAGCTGAAATCTAAAGACCTGTCCAGTCCTCTATGTGTAGCGCTCTGCTTTGCAGTGTAGTGTAAGAGCTATAGAGACATGAGGAGGAAAGAGTGAGATATGGTAACTAATGCAGTGCACTGCACAGGAATGCAGGCATGGGCTTCTTTGAGAAAGAAGCTGTGCTAATAACTAGAAATGTCACCTTTTTTGCTCCAAACTTTCAACCTAGTGTTCCCTCCACTTCCAGCCAATGAGAAGTTTCTCTGCATGGCGCCAGAAACACAGCAGGGAGTTGCTGTAGCAAAGAAGAAAAACACTCCAAAAGCATATTTCCTAGCCTGCTTGTTGCGTAGCTGTACACGGGCCTGTTATGCCATATGGCGCTTAGTTACGTAACCTGCTATGTAGGCATGCCCAGGTGAGTGTACGGCTGTGATGCTTAAAAGACAACGTATGCGCACTCACTGCATATGAACAAAGGCATTGCTACAAATGGCAAACCAGTACAAAGACCAGAACTCTTAAGATGTGAAAGACATTTGTGTAGTTTACATCGATGTTTGACTTAACCTGTGTTTACATGGGCACACCAATTCAGATCTTTTGTCCACTAAGTCGCCTTTTGAACAATCCCATGAGATCTCATCACATTAGATTATTTTTTTAAATGTGGATCTGATTAGTTAAAGAGTAATTATTGAGAAGGTTGGGCTGCCTGTGTAGACATTCATTTTATTTATTGGAGCTGTTTTTTTGTTTTTCAATGGTAGTGAAACTTGGCGATTGACATGCTTTGTATGATTGCTAAGGTAGATTTGGAATTGGCTTTTTTAATGTATTATTTCCTATGACTGATTTCTCAACGTAAATGTAGTAGTGTTTTGTTTCTTTCTCCACTAGAACTAATGTGAAATGTTAAAGTATTTGAATTTTTGAACATGTTTTTACCGAGCAATTGCTCGAATGTCACTAGTTTTTTTTTTTTAAACTGATGTGAACTGGTAGATAGATGGGCACAGAGATTTAAGGACCTATATTATTAAGTGTGTATTTATTAAAGTTGCTGTAAAAGGCAAAGCTGCTTTGAAGTTTTAAGTGAATGAGCAGGAAACTTGAAACTCAATGTTCTGTTATTCTGAATAAAGTGTGGTGAAAGAGTCTCTCATGAACAGGGAGGATCGGTATTTACCGGCTGTCAAAACTAGGGTACTATTTATAAGCTAAGGTGCCATTTGGGTACAAGGGGACTACATTGGAGATTTCTTGCTCTAAATGAATGGCTAATGTAATACTTGTAATACTAATATGGAGATGTTGGAAGCCTCTGCAGTGGGATCACTAAGACTAGAAAACCACCATAATAAAGCTGATTAAATCGTTCATGTTCTCCACTAAAACAAGACACTACATTCACTAATTAGAAAAAGACATTAACGCCTTGAATCTCTGAGATCAGTTATTATTTGGCTCCCGTTGCATGATTCTTTCCCATTCTTGCATGCACTGTGAGAGTTTTTTGACATGTTCTGAAGAGAATAATGATGGGAGTGTTATGTTGGTGTAGGGCCTACAGTCCTGTTTTTACCATTTCAATGTTTGTGTTTGTATCTAATTAAATGTGTATGTATATAATGCAACACTGTAGTGGTTTGATGTGTATATAAAGTCATTTGGGGCTTTGTAGTTCTGTTTGCACAGTAAAGTGGCATTCGAATCAAACTGGAATTGCATTCCTTCACGCTGCTGTTTGCTTTTCATTAAAATACATTTAATGGAAAAACATTATTGGATTGTGTGTTGTTTTGAATCATTCCTTGGGGACACAGAAAAGAGTAGTTGCTGCGGCGATAATAAATGTTGTTAATCCGAACAAACTATAATCCAATTAATGATATAATAGTGCTTTTAATAACAGGTCAATTGAAACAGCTTGTGCATGACATCTTATTACCTTAATCCGTCCAGAGGTCTATCGCGTTTCTTTAACAATTTACAACTGCATCATTCAGCTATGTTTTTAAGGACTTCCTTGCTTTAAAGGGCAATATGAAATATATTTACAGTACTGCTAGCATAAAAACAAGTAGAAATACCTTGTAGATATCTACAGTCTACAATATTTCAAATAATCGTTTTCTACCTAATATGTCAAAGTGACTGAAGTTTTTATATATGTTTGCATTTACTTGTACTCTCCCTATACTCGTTTAAGACAATTTCGGTATTATCCTTCCACCCTAAACCACCCTTGACTAGATAGTAGTTTACTCAATACGAAATATAAATAACAAATTTGCTTATCCAGCTCTCAGTAAATGAAAAATTAAGTGCATTTTTGACAAGCGACTGACAGCTAACCACGCAGAGACCATGTACAACTAATCTGCAGTCACATGGTTGAACCAGGGACCGCATGACCTGATCACAACACCGGCACCAGAAGGTTTGGGGAAGCAATGACGGGACTATGTCGAGGCCAGGGAGTGCTGATCACCGGCGGCGCCGATCTTTCGCGTACTGCGATTTGGAGTCAAGTGACGCGACTCATCCATCGATGAACAGTGGCGGTCGGCTCAACTGATGCTCGTCGACGCGTTTCCCGTATCATTCGTTGTGTGCCTTTAATACCGTATCGCCCCGGCGTGTGGTCGCCAATCAACATTGTGTATATAACGCATTGGCTGGCAGGAGAAAGGACGACAGAGAAATTGAGAGGTAAGAGTTCGGGGGGAGTTAGGGCAGACAGAAAAGTGTGGTGACTAGGCAACCCGAGAAAGAGAGTGAAAGGGAAACCTGGGAAGAGGATAGAGGTAATGGAGTGTGGAAAGCTTTCCTCCAGGTGGGAATTGCCCCAGTAGGATCCCACAGCAGGTAGGAGTGGATATGAATAATGGACCCAGTCAGTGGTGCCAGAGTTAAGGGGGACGTTTAGCATGTTTAGCATTTCATTAGAATCCCTGTTAACCGCTGACAAAATGAGCAGCTACTCTTCCCATGTTAACACAAAAGGAGAGGAGCAGTTTAGGCTCTTAACTTCATGACTTACTGTCTGTCTAAATGTATTTGTTGCTTAGCGGTTAATAAGAAGGGGATTTTATCTAATAAATGGGCCACTTATAAAAGCTCAAAGAATAAAAGGGTCCGTCATGGTATAACTGCCAGATTTCTGGTCTTTTATTAGATGTTCTGAAGACACTAGTTGAGGGAGTGTTCTGTGTGCTGGTACCGGACATAACTTAAAGATTGTTGTCAGATAAACACACTCAAACACAGTTCTCCAGCAGTGTCTCGTACCCAACCAATTTACCTGTGATGCTCTAAGAATTCCACTAGAGGACACTGCTTTTCCTCCTAAGACACACTACAGGAGCGCGCTTGGTGTTGTGAAAGGCAGCCAATGGGAGCAGTGGGTTCCTGGCCTGAGCTCCTCCTGGAAAGACTTGAAATAATATATATATATATATAATATATAAGTATATTGTCGCAAAGAAATGTCTCTATTTATTCTTAGAATTTCCTGCATCTGTGATGTCGACTTGAAGACTATATCAAGGTTGCTAATATTAAACGCGCCTTTCTTGTTCCCCAAACTGGGAAGTTGGTAGGAATACCATTCCCCAAACTGGGAACTATTACAAGAAAAACGACTCTGAACACGTCCAAATGGATCAACTACTGAAGAAGTGCAAGCACATTGTAGACTTTGGATCCCTTTGCATTAGAGTACTGCAAGGGTGTGTAAGAAAACCTTCCTCCTCTCCTCACCTCATCAACTCCCCAATACTCCCCCATCCTCCTCTCCCCATCAGCTCCCCAATACTCCCCCATCCTCCTCTCCTCTCCCCATCAACTCCCCAATACTCCCCAATCCTCTTCTCCTCACCCCAATACTCCCCCATCCTCCTCTCCTCTCCCCATCAACTCCCCAATACTCTCCCATGCTCCTCACCTCATCAACGCCCCAATACTCCCCAATCCTCCTCTCCCCTCACCTCCTCAGCCACCCAGTCTTAAATCCTTCTCCATCTTCCCCCTCCCTATTTGTATGACCGCTGTTTACACACATCAGTCTACAGCTCTCTCTCTCTCTCTCTCTCTCTCTTACACACACACAAACACACACACACACACAGCAAGAGATGGGTTAGCAAACAAACTCAGTATGAATGTATTTCTCTTTCATTTCCTCTCAACACCCACCACCTTCCCCATCTCTCTGTCCCACTATATACATCTCCCTTCCTCTCTCTCTCTCATGCTCTTTCTTCCACTTGCTCCCATGTCTTTCTCTCCAGTCTCTCTGTCCACCAGTTTTACAGACATCCTTTAAATAAGAGACCAGCCTTTGGTTATTAGTGTGAGACCACTGTCTTAATAGCTCAGCAGACAGCACGTTAAACACAGACTTCTGGTCTGTTAAATGACCTTTTTTAAGTGGATTAAAATCAATCTGTGTGTGTGTGAGAGAGATGGAGGTTGAGAGAGAGAGAAAGAGTGTTAGTGTGTATGTCCTTGGAGTTTTACTTCTTATTTAAGACCAATATTTACCCAGCAGCCTTAGAGTGAGATTACCTCATATCTCTGTCCAGCTGTGCTTTCTCAGCATTACCACGACTACCACCGGAATGTCCCCGTTTACCCTCCTGCCAGGACAACAGAGAAAGAAAGAGAGAGAAAGGGGGAGACAGGGAGAGAGGTTGGGGCAGGTCGGGGGGAGGGGTTAGAGATTAAGGCGTACTTCTCAACATTGAGTGCCGACATACACGCACCTGAACACACACTTGCACATAGGCACAAACATATTGTTGTACTGTTGGACCCCTATACTACACTGCCTTGTTTCTCAGGGGCTGAGGGATGTTGGTACTGCAGCAAAATACACTGTTGTTGTGATCAGTGTTTTTAGTTTCCCACAGCGCCCCAGTGTGAATAATGACCATTCTAATGATCCCTTGTTAAACGCTGACCTCCTCTATTTTGCTTTTCTCCTGTTCGTCTTTCTAGTCCAACCCTAGGCAACAGCGGGAACAGACCTTTGATGGTCTCTTTTGGGAAATTTGAAAAGGGAAATAGTTGGAAACCAGAGTCTGCAGGCAGGGGTTTTAGTGAGGTTTGCAGGAAAAGGGTCAAATGGGTTTTAGTGTATTACTTGAGAAATACACTCATTAATAGAAAAAAACATATACTGAGTTTTTCCCGGTCTACTCATCATGAACAGGTGACCATCAAGACCAACACATGTTATGTATTCTCCTTCATCTGTTTGAAAGGGGGTTGATGTGTAACATACTTGTGAATTTCTGGTATATACTTGTATATTCATACATTTTCATTCATTAGGCCCTGTTATAAAACCTCACTCACAATGCAAACCTAATTTGCTCCCATCTTGTGGAATTGAACTGAATTACAGTTCACACCGGTTCACCTTCAAATCAACTCTTCTCTTGTAATGCAGTCGCAACACGAGTGTACAGTTAATAAATGAATGTGTAGAACATCATCCACACACACAGGAGGCAAGATCTATAGCCTGAGACATTCTCAGGCCAGGGAAGATTCCAGATCCTAAAAATAACCTAGATGATCTATTCTCTCCTGTTCTATATTTAGAATTGTACATGTGTGAAGCAGTGATCCAGGCATTGAGGAATATTGAACAAAACATATGAACGTAGCATGCAACGAATGGACAAATATTTTTCCTCAGTTACAGTTCATGAATAAATCAGTAAACTGAAATACATAAATTGGACCCTAATATATGGATTTTACACGACTGAGAATCAGGTTATGCATCTGTTTATGAAACGGGGAGAAATAAAATATTTTCGCAGATCAGAAAACGGGTCCGTGTTCGGGGCGACCCCCATTTTACACCATGCACGTGGTAAATCTATTTGGTCCCAGTCCTCCTCCTCAGAACCGGTACAGCTGTCAGGCACACTGACCCACAGCGTCCCAGACATGCTCAGTGGGTGTCTGGTGAGGATGTAGGCTACGGTACCGGGACACTTTCAGCTTTGATGAACCGTGTAGCTGCATTGGGCCATCCTGTATTTCCTCAGCGGGCGTTGTGTTGTGTGACCAGCCTGCTCATTTCACAGTACCGTGTCTTCTTATTTCCCAAATCACAGGTTGCACATGTGCATTGATCATGCTGGCTAATCGGTCACAACTGTCAGGTGGATGGACTATCTTTGGAAAGGAGTTAGGCTCAAATACAGTGCAGATATGTTGATTTCTGTGGATCTTCTGTGATCTTCAGCCCTACAACACTTTCCATATTGTGCTTATTCTTTTGTTCAGTTTAATTTATTTTATGCTAAAAGATCACTGCTGTTGCTTTCTCCCTTTGTCCCCTCCCTCTGTCCCCTCCCTCTGTCCTCTCCCTCTGTCCTCTCCCACTGTCCTCTCCCTCTGTCCTCTCCCTCTGTCCTCTCCTTCTGTCTTTCCCACTGTCTTCTCCCTCTGCCCTTTCCCTCTGTCCTCTCCCTCTGTCCTCTCCTTCTGTCTTCTCCCACTGTCTTCTCCCTCTGCCCTTTCCCTCTGTCCTCTCCCTCTGTCCTCTCCCTCTCTCCTCTCCTTCTGTCTTCTCCCTCTGTCTTCTCCCTCTGTCCTCTCACTCTGTCCTCTCCCACTGTCCTCTCTCTCTGTCCTCTAGCCAACTCAACCTGCTTCCTTCTCTGGTCTTTTTTATTTATTCTCCATCTCTCCATTTCCTCTACTTTCCTCTGGCCTCCAATCCAGGCCTAAACTGCTGTGTAGACACTGCCCTCCTGCCATGGGAACGAACAGCTATTTACACTGATTTGCAACAGAAAGCCTTGTGGAGGATAGTGACAGTTGGGAATGTACTATTTGGTCTCTATCTCTTTCTGGCCTATGTAAGTGGTAGAATTGTCATTATTTAGCCTATGAAGCGAAGGGGAGAGAAGAGAGCAAACAGGACTGAATGACCCTGGGGTTGGAAAGGCTCTCGACTTCACTACCTCATTAAAGCTTTAAGCGTTCAGATGGACAACACATCAAATGGTGGTCCCAACCTCACAGGCTTAGGCTACTGCTTTCCAAGCCTACCCAACTCACTTCACTTCTATGGAGATCAGCTCACAGTAAACTTCTGAAATGGACTCTGTTTAAAAGTATAAAAACATGAAAGGCGTTGCGCTGAGGAAGAGGACAGAAGGGACTTATTAAAACAGCAGGACAGATGACATTTGGGTGGTTGGACTGGAGCCAAAGAGGAACTTGGAACCTAACATGTCATGCCCTGACAGGATTTATAAATCTCAGGTGGGAACTGGACCAGACACATATTCAAAAGCCACAACAAGAACAAGAAATGACATCCTGGGCCTCAACTTCTGTTTTAGGTTGAACAATCTGGAATAATGGTGAGATAGATGTCTTCCACTGCAAACCAGAAGCCGTCAGCTGTGTGTTATCATCAGGCTCAAAGTTCATAGTGGTGGAGGATTCATCTTGACGAAGCCAAACCCTAATCTAGTCACGGCTCTGAGAAACGATTATTGTGCTTCACTGGTTCCCTAAAGTAACAGGACTATATATTCATTAACCCTTTCTCTGACAGAGGCCTTGAAAGCTTTTCGGTAAGTGTGTGTGTGTGGGGAGTCTGTGTACAACCTGTGTGTGTCTGTGTGTGTGTGTGTGAGAGTTATAAATGGAAAGGCAGGGATGTTTTGGAGACTCTGAGCTGTACGACTTTGTCAGTGATATAAATCTCATGGAGTTTCACCCAAAGTCCACTGCAGGATCTAAACAACTCAGGGACAGTACTCCGTCTCCCACGGGCTACCGGACTCGATCCTACGACCTCTCCTACGTTACTGGGGGCCACCAGGAGACAGCTTCCTTCCAGGGGGAGCACAGTGAAGATGGACAGGCCCTGCACGAACCAGCCCCCATGTACCCCTACAGCCCAGGCCCTCTGCCACACGACCACTCCCCTCTCTCCCACAGCGGCCGGTCGAAGCGAAGGCGCGTGATCTCGGTGGGCCAGCGTCAGGCGGCGAACGTCCGGGAGAGGAAGAGGATGTTCAGTCTGAACGAGGCGTTCGACGAGCTGCGGAGGAAGGTGCCGACGTTCGCCTACGAGAAGAGGCTGTCCCGCATCGAGACGCTTCGCCTCGCCATCATCTACATCACCTTCATGACAGACCTGCTGGAGAGCCCTGGACCCGAGTCGCCAGGGTGATGCGAGTCGGACGCTTCTTGTGAGACTGGTTAGATTTATTGAGGCTTTGACTCAACGCCGTCCGTGTCTTCTGTGTGACGGTGCTTTTTCAGAGCTGCTGATCAAGCTCCACGAGGCTAACAGTGATTGGGAACCTGGTTAGTTGATAGGTTCAGACCAGTACTGGAAAACAGCTGATCAGGAGCGATGTGAGTGTGAAGGCATTTGATTTACTATGTGTATTTATGGATCACGTCTCAGAACGTGGCTGTGGGTGTTAACATTTAATATGAAAAAGGAGATTTAATTGTATTGTAGAAATGTACTACTAACATTACAATAATTACCCTACAAACATCCTAACAGTGGAATGACATGTGACCAAGTAACCTTTTGATTTAACGTTCTGAACTGGGTGGAATTTCATGGCGAAAAAAATATATAACAGAAAGAAACCACTTAACTGATACCATGAAGAAAGGGGTCCGTACATGGGTTGGCTAAAAGAGCCACAGTCCCACAGGGTGGCCGTGTGATTAATAAGGGGTTAAAGATAGACGCCGGCGGTGTTGACTTACCATCAACTCTATTTATCTATCGGATGGTGAAGTGCTAAACACTTGTGAGGGTTCCATGGTTGAACCGCTGGGGAAGGAGTGGGATTAGGGAGATTTACCACCAGAGGAAAAGCTACCTCATCAACCCCAACTGTTCGTGTGCCATGATAATGCAACTCCCTGGTGAGTGACCTGGTCCCCTCTTGTTATAGGAGAGTATGCCACCTAGTGGCCATTCCCAGTAAAATTACTGAAAGGCCTACCTTTAACCAGGGCTCTATGAAGGCATCTCCGCTGAAAAGGTTCATCCAATTGGCACACGGCACTCCTTTACACAATTATGAAGCCCGATTCAAACCCAAAGTGCAGCAGTACATGTACACCAGAGACAGTGGCTTAGAACCCTGGACCACATGATATCACATCCAGAATAATAATAAAAAGCAGTGAATGCAAGCACTGACATTCATTAAATTAACATTATAGTTTTGAGCTTCGAACATTCATTAAATTGACATTATAGTTTTGAGCTTCGAACATTCATTAAATTAACATTATAGTTTGAGCTTTGACTATACAGTGTTTGTATGTCTATGCATTTATTGCTCACCAACATTAGAGTAAAACAAGGCTCCAAAACCACAGGTTTATATTGGACAAACACAGCACTGTTCTAGTTCTAACCCAGCAAGGTTGGGTTGTGTGATAAACCCCAAACACCAGTTAGATCCATCAACACTGTAATTTTATATGTAATCATTCTGCAATGTTCGGTGTCATCGTAATTAAAATGTGGGTCACATAGTTTTGCATTCTCTACTATCCCAACCTTTCTCCTATCTCTTTGTACCAGCACCTTGATCACTTGAGCAGGGATGAGTGACCCCTAGGATCAACGGGGGTAGGTTCCTTTCACATCTGCCTGGCATCGGGAAAGTTAGAACCCACAGAGTTTAACAATAAATTAGACCAATATTATGAGATTGTTTTCTGCGTTTAGGAGCCAGGAGTTCTAGGCGCTGTCACGCTACCTCCAATTCATGAGATGAAAATGTATCTTGTTGAACTTGGTCAAACATATGTTTCTAGCTCAATTATGTATTCAGGTTCCAGTTTGCAAGACAGGGGGGTCAGTGATAAAACTAAACTGCTTTGGTTTATTGTACTTAGATGAACGAGAGAATTAATCAAACTGCAAGCTGTGTACTTGGAGAAAAAACAAATTAACGCAAATATATTAATGGTGATGTGTATGAAGGGAAGTATTATACAACGCTGTGTCCCCAAAGTTGGTACGCTGCGTAAAAAAACCTCATAAAAATCTGTATACATGGTTCAGCATTAATGGTGCCATCACAGATGTGCAAATCACCAATGCCATGTTCACTAATGCACCCCCATACCATCAGGCATATAGCTTATAAACTGTGTGCTGATAACAAGATGGATGGTCCCATTCCTTTTTAGTCCGGAGGACACGGCATCCATGACCCCCAAAAATAATAAACAATTTTGATTTGTCAGACCACAGGGCTGTTTTATACATCGCCTCAGTCCATCTTAAGTAAGTTTGTGCCCAGAAAATGCGATAGTGTTTCTGGATCTTGTTTATATCTGGGGTTGTTTTTGCATGGTAAGGTTTTAACTTGCGTTTGTGGATGCAGGGACAAACTGTGTTCACAGACAAAGATTTTCAAAAGTGTTCCTGAGCCCATGCAGTGATTTACACTACAGAATCATGTCTGGTGATGCAGTGATTTACACTACAGACTCGTGTCTCGTAATGCAGTGATTTACACTACAGAATCATGTCTGGGAATGCAGTGATTTACACTACAGACTTGTGTCTGTTAATGTTGTGATTTACACTACAGAATCAATACTGTTAATGCAGTAATTTACACTAATAACAATAAAAATAATACATTGAATTCATATAGCGCTTTTCTATAGCCCCAAAAACGCTTTACATTTGTTACAGAACAAGCAACATGGTTCTAGAGTGAATAGACAATACATAGACAATGAAAAGAAAAGGACTCAGACACTACAGAATTGTGTCTGGTAATGTAGTGCCACCTGAGGGCCTAAAGAGAATGACCATCCAATATTGTTTTTCAGCCTTGTCCCTTGCGTACCAGGATTTCTCCGGAGTCTCTGAATCTTTTAATGGTATTATGCACCGTAGATTATGAGATCCATACACTCAATTTTATTGCGGAAGAAATGTTATTCTTACATGCACATCATTGCATTCTGTTTTTCTTTACATTTTACACTACGTGGTAGATTTATGCCCATGCCATCTACTGACTAATGTTGAGTGCAAAGTGCAATTGTTTTAAAATTGTCGTGACATCTCATAGTGTGTTTTATGGTGAGAACATTCAGCTGTATTGCTTTGACATGTTACTAAACTACTTCCAGATAGACCACTTTAGTAAAATTATGGTGAAAAAGGTTTGATTTAAATTAAATATGAAGACATTACATTTACAAAACAATAAAAACTAAATCTCCACATAGACATATTTAATTGAAAGTGATTGCTAATCTTGTGAGTAAATGTTTCAAAGAGAGTATTTTTAAAAACATAATCCAAAGGGAAGCAATGGTGCCTCTGCTAAGCAAAGAGCTAGCATCTTGTGTCAACCAAACAACCGGAGAGGGGGATTCTGATGGGGTACAGTTAAGATATACGCTTCATGCGAGCTATGGGTTATAATTTTTTATTCATATTCTATTAACTAGAATTCATATTTTATAGACCATATGTTGGTAACTGCGTAATCCATTAATGTAGGTGGTCCCATGGCTAAATACGAGATTAGTTCGGGTGCTGTGCGTGTGTTCATGTTTATTTGTTCGCTTGCGTGCGTGTTGGTTCCCTTTGCGTCTTTACCATCCAAGCACCTTCGATGTTTGTATTGCGCTCCTGAGGTCTACCGCACCAGCGACCTGCTGTGAGCTTCGATCCGCCCTGAGAGCTCCCTGGGCAGGCTTGCTTTAAAACCTGAGCTGCACTCCCGGGGTCCCAGTGGGGTGTAGAACCACTTAGTCGCATACCTTAGTGAAGAAAAATAAACAGTCACACTCTTTTAAGCGCTGGAAAAGCTGCTGTTTACACATCTCTGTTCTGAAATGTCGGATATTCTCACAGGCTGGTCATATCGTGCGATCGAGCAAAATAGGTAAACTATATTATCTGATTAACTGTAAGCTTTTAGGACTGGTTTTACGACCTCATTAGAAACGACGGCTAATTAATTAAATGAAACCTGACTGATTTGCTTAAAGGAAAGTGAACAGGTCTACAAATGGTGGTCTTTTGGGTTGTGAAAATTTCGCGCACAAGGACGGAACGAGCCGCAGAAGATTTGACACGCAGCAGAGGCGCTCCATCCCTTATTTCAACACTTTACTCACAGCTCCCTACAGTCCCGCTATCTCCCACACACCCCTCCTGTCGTCACATATGGAGCTAATCCAATCACAGCGCTCCTCAATATCCACGCGCTGTACATGGCACAGCTATAAAGTTGTGGAACTAGCAGAGTACGTTCTAAATGACTGAAAGACCTGGCACGAGACTGCATCCCATTCAACTGCCTACAGTCCTCTGTGAGAGTAGAAAGAAAGTAGGGCCAGACGGAGAACTTTATAGAGATATAGAGAGGAAAGAAAAAGAAGGATCCTTACTCCTCTTTCAAAGGATTGTAACCCCCCCGGGCGGTGTGTATGGATGCTGTGACCTGGGCGGGAGGTCAAGGTCATTGTCCAGGGTTAAGGGTCAGAGACCAAGTGATGTTTGGCAGTGTGACGAGTTCCCCGGAGGGGTCTCCGGTTGACAGTGCTGGGAACAGCGAGGAGGAGTCGGGCAAACCGCGGAGGCCCCGTAGAGGCACCAGAAAACAGCAGGCGAGCCAACCGACAAAGAGAGGGCAGGAGGAAGAGAAAGAAGAACATTGGAACCAGGAAAGCCTGAGCCCTGGGGAGGCGGAACGGAAGAGGCGTAGAGGCAGTGACGAGAGTGACGTCAGTGCTGTGTGTAGCCCTGCTAGGTGTCTGGAGGCCGTGCAGACTCAGCGAGTCACAGCAAACGTGCGAGAGCGTCAGAGGACCCAGTCCCTCAACCAGGCCTTTGCCTCGCTACGGCAAATCATCCCCACGCTGCCCTCAGACAAACTGAGCAAGATCCAGACCCTCAAGCTGGCAACCAGGTATATAGGTAGGCCACAAACCGCCGTCGTTATTCCTGAAATTAACCAATTCCAAGTTAAGGCGCCAGTCCGCGTCTTGGGCTGTGGTGTTAACACAGCGCTGATGTCTTGATGATGAGTAGTGCTAAATAAATGTGCATCACAAGGGCGGTTGTGATAGCGACAGCTACGTCAACGGTATTACCCCCCCGCTCCTCTTATTCCAGACTTCCTCCACCACGTGCTGCAGAGCGAGGGGACGGACCTGGATGGCACGCGTGTGTCTGCGGCCGCCAGCTGTGGTCACGTGGCCCACGAGCATCTGAGCTGCGCGTTCTCACTATGGAGGACGGAGGAGGCAGCGTTGCCCAAGATCGCTACGTCGCACCGCTCCCTGCAGAGACACAACCAAGCGCAGTAAACTGCTCCTGGCGTTACTACATTTGTACGCCGATTAATGCATAACAAACGAATGCATGTTTCATTCTGGAACGACACTAATCACTATGTGTGCTAGAACAACATTGTCAGACACCTAAATCATATTTTACCAATCCATAGATAATCCAACAAGGTCCATACCGGGTGGTGGGTTCCTCGGGCTGAAACCAGGAACACCACCAGAACTAACTGGCTGGGGAACCTACATTCAGACAAGGATTTTCAGAGGCATGAACAGAGATTGACTGTTTTGTCAATCTTTATGATGGGAGCCAGCTCCTGTGTGCATGGAATATGCCTTATGGGGAACACTGGTCAATTACAGTCGGTGGACAACTGTGACTCGTCGATTCTATGCCTTACGCCGGCAAACATGTAGACTGGCAGACTGTACCAACTGAACTCATTGGCATTGACATCATTTGAAGTAACAGTTTTTGTTATCGACAAATCAACTGAAAGTATTTATTAATGTTACAATGAAGATGCATCCACTTCTAGATGCATTTCTAATTTGATCTGTTTTGTGTGCTATAAATCAGAGTCGGCTCATTCCAATTGAAGGCTTTCTTTTTTAAACAGGGTGAATTTAAATCCCTTTTGGATTTGACTAACTTTGATTAGAATGGATCCTAACTCTTATGTAAATATCTGTAAATATTTTCTGAAATAAAAAGTATGTTATATTATCAAAAGTGAAAAAGTGCAGGTTGAGTGGTTTGAATACGCTGTTGCTGTAATTCTACTAACTTCCGCAAATTACTGGGAAATTACAGTTAACCATAAACCCTTTTAATTTTATCTGTAAGCAGGTGGGTTGGTTAGGCTGTCCACAAACTCAAACATTCATTTCCCACCGTGTACAATGTCTGTAAGTGCTATTTGCTTAAAAACGTTTCATGGTCTGGGTCATGGGTCAAAATTCGTATCATTACATCATGATGTAATGTAGTAATTGACTACTCCTTCACACTAGGCGGCGACATTACAAAAACAGACTGCGTGAACTAACTGTACCTCCTCCCTGACTAAGACTTCGTCGATTTCCTTCTTAGTCTCCCACAGCATGGCAAACTTAGAGCAGGCAGAAGATGCGCCAAAACATGCCAAAATGTCCACCGAAGTCCCAACGTTTAATAAGCCGATACCAAACGGACACTCCGGGGCAGGCGGCGACAGTGGCGGAAACCTAGACACGCTGCCAACTCTCATTCCGTCGTTTGCTGAGGCGTGCAAGTTGGTGTCCGCGCCGTACTCGTGTCTCGTCATGGACACGCACAAAAGACACATTGCCCTGTCGCCCATGTACTTAAGGAAGAAACGGACAGGGATCCAAGAGGAGCTCAATACTGAACTACTAAGATACTCAGAAAGGTACAAAAAATGCCTTGGTTTGTTGGTGCTAGTTAGCTTGTTTGAAAGTTGGTAGTCTGCTGTTATGCTGTTATTTACCAGTGTTTCAGTGCACATACAGATTGACGCGCACCTGAAAGTACTGTCAGTATGCCATTAAATACATTTCAGTTCAGTTAAACGTAGGGTATGTTAAAGAGTGCTAGGGGTTAAAAACAAGACATGGTAACTTACTGGTAAAATCTATCTATCTAACGCTATTTTAAAAAATATGAAGTTGTCTGGAAAACAGCAAAATAGCTACATTAACTCAGTGTTCAAGGGTTGCCGGTAGGGCATAGACGGGTAAAGGGAAATGGTTACCCATAAATTATTAAACGTCGAATAAATATTTATAACAAATTGCTGGATTCTTGCTCACGATTATTTCTATATTGTTATTCATGGGTTGATGCGTCGCCACTCGTTCGCGACGTTGTAATTCAGGTCAATTTGTAGAGTATGTAGAGTAACTAAAAGTTGAATACCCCTGTTATAGTTTCTCAGCATTTTTAATCTAGGCTATTATTTTATAGACCCTACTAGACTTTACTTTGACAGATTGCAATGTTGTCATTATCTAGCAACCCCGGTCAAGAATAACTGGGGAACAATAGTTAACTAACTTGTTATACGGCATCTTATGTTAATTTCGAGTCATTGAATGATGGCAAAGGCTTTACCTACTAACTATTTTCCTGCTTTGGCTAGGGTTGGTATCGTGTTTCCATGTCCAAATGCATTTACATCCGCTCCCATTGAGAATGCGTTGAGTAGAATGCTAACACTAGAACATCCCCTCGAAATAACTTTCTGAACGGTATTGTGACGACATGATTCGACGACTCAAAATGATAACAAACGCCTCCGTTCCTCAGTTCTTCTATACTTGTAGTTGTGCAAACAAAATTGTGCAGTCAAATTAAATTTAGTTACTTCATAAGCAGAACCTTTGGGACTCGGAGACGTTTCTGGATTTCATTATTATTGTTTTTAGCATTGACATAACAACATGGGTTTAGGTCATATGCAACGCTATTAAAGTAATTTGTATATTTCTGACAAACATTTGACTTCCCATAAACCAAATTTGTTTAGCTATTTATCATTTTGATTTATTAATTGAACTAACTAAGGATTATCATTTTGATACATTGGCATAGCTAGCTAACTTAACGTTAGCTCGATGGGTAGTTGTCATTAACTTAGTGTAAAGTGATGTGATGGTCTGCAGGCTGACTTGTTACATCGGTAGTAGCAGCACTGACACCTTCCTCGGTCTCACTCTCTTTTTAAAATATTGTACAATCGCACCGCCATGGATGTTGCTCGGAATTTCCCGGTCTGTGAAAAGTTGATTCAGCTCATGAAATGGCTGCGGAATGCCAGCGTTTGTTGAATTGTCACGTCACACATTTGGGTTCAAGTAGATTCCAAACTCAGTCTATTGGCCTGAATGTTGCAACCCACCTACACTGCTCAAAAAATGAAGGGAACACCTAAATCCCACACCAGGTCTTGATGACTGAAATATATTCAAACTCTTTAATGTACATTGTGTGTACATTTCAGTGAGAACAAAATGATGTAACATTGATCAGTGGAAACCAAAATCACCAACTGAGGGCTAGATTCAAACTGACAATCAAAGTAATCAACTGAAATTGCGGGCTGTTCCCATGTGCATACATTTTATCACATCAACTCCTAATATGCATTTCCAGCACTGCGTACCAGTCTGCCACACCCACAGTTCTCAGGTGACTACATTTGTCCAAAAGGAATTTGTTTGGTGTTTTTCTTTGCTATAATGTGTGCTATAATGTTGTGTGTGCAGTCTGAAGGGCGTGCCTCTGGCCTACGATGAGGTCTGCGTGCTACGGCAGCATGGGGACATCTATGACGATAGTGGATACATCCACCTTGACATACAGGCCAACTTTGTTGTTTTCCAACCCCGGAAAGGACAGAAACTTCTGGTGAGGTGTGACCGTAACATAAGTACTGCGATGTTCGGTGCGTATGTTTGAGGTTTTGTTTTAGGCTAACAGTCTTCCTCCCCCCTCCACAGGGTGTGGTAAACAAGCTGAGTATGAATCACGTTGGCTGTTTGGTCCACGGCTGCTTCAACGCCAGTATTCTGAAGCCCGCCCATGTGACCGTGGAGGTCTGGAGGGATGCAGGGCCTAGGATAGGGGCGGAGCTGGAGTTTGAGGTCTGCCAGTTAGATGCAGACACTGTCGGAGTGATCCTGATTCGTGGACGATTGGGCCGGACACGGTAAGTACAGAATCACAACAAGAACCCTAGCGCCCTAATTAGCTAGTCTATTTTGCTTAGAGGTCCCCTTAATCGTGCATTACCAGTAGGGTGAATGTGAGGGTATGGTGGAGTGGTTCTACCTGAGACTCAGCAGGTGTTTGTGTACTTGTTTGACAGGGTTCAGGAGCTGATGGCGGCAGTAGAGTTTTCCGATCCCAATGACCCCGCAGAAATACTGGTTGAGCCAGAATCCGAAGTAGAACTGAGCCAGGACTTGCCTGATGCGCCTGGGAAAATCAAGAAGAAGAAGAAGAAAAGGGACAAACGCTGTGTGGAAGAGGCTGCGATACCACCGCCCGGCCATGTGAACAGAATAGCGGTCGACTGCAGCACTAATGGCCACATGGAGAAGAAGAAAAAGGAGAAACGACAGAAAGAGCATAAAGAGGTGGAGTGTACATCTTCTAGAGTGGTTCAGGGGAGTGACTCCAGTGGTTACCTTAGTGACAAGCAAAACAGGAAGAGAAAACATGGTGATAATATCACGTCATGTCTCCAGGACGACCCACAAACTAAAAAAATCAAGAGAAAGAAAAAACTATGATGCAACTGCAAGCAAAATTATTTTGTGGAGCTGAATGAACATAAACGCTGTAAGGACTGTAACGAAAAACCATAAATTATGTCTTTCAGGTTTATAAAGCTTTCTGGATGAGGCATCAACATTTAATTTAACTGTAAAATAGTTTCTAAATTGCTGAAATATCCCTTTAAGCAAACCACAGGTTTATTTCCATCAACGCTTTGGTTAATTGTCAGTTTCCATTGAGCAAATTAAGGTATTTTCTTTCTGTTTGACAAAGTCTTTCTTAAAACAAATGCTCTACAACTTAAAAAGGTTTGGATTGGTGAAATAACTACACTTGGTGATGTCGATTAGTAGATGGGTTTGTGTAGTTCCGTTTAGCAACCTGCAGAGAGAGCCAAGACTTCATTGGTATCAGTGGTTGTTAGCCGGACTGTAGCCTTACATCTTCCTCTTAGATCATGACTCCCAGAGGGCTGGTCCTGACAGTTTCTGAGTGGTTACTTGGTGTTTCAGAGATGAGGTTAAACCAGTGTGTCACATTTAGTGCACGTTCCAAAGTAGTGTGCTATGAAGAGATTGGGGTGTCATTCAAATGCTATCGAGTTCTTAGAGGGTTATGTGGCCCGTGTTCAGCCTATCCGCAGTTCTTTTGATGCCACATTGAAGGCTTCGGTAAAATGGTGTGTTTCCTAATAATCATTAAATATATATTTTCCAGTGTCTTTGGTGCTTGGCATTTCATTTAGTTCCTGTGGTAGAGGATGGTTGTATATCTAGATGTATAACCTCGTTTCTAAAATAGTTTGATATACAGTTTGGCATGTTGTCTGCTAGGGAGTTTCCATCATACAATCTCTTGTGACAGTTGTAAACATCTATAAAGATGAGTCGGTATAGTCTGGCTACCCAGTGAATCAAATGTACCTTTAGAAAACCTTTACAATTCATGGCAACATTGTTTTATTTAATCAGTTATAAATAAGGTCAATAGCAACATTTGGCGTAATTGATGGGGTCTGAATATTTCCTGCATCCACTGTACATAATCTGTAATCTTCACTAACTCTTCTCTACTCTGAAAATCTGTTTGGTTTCTCAGTGATTGTAGAGGTGTTTGCTGTGAGTAACTAATGTGGCAGACAGAGAGATGATGACAAAATCATTTGTATGAGTATTTGTATCATTCTTTACAGAAGAGTTAATTCCAAAAGAATCAGATATGTGAACAGTGACTTGCTTTAGGATAAACATTGACTGACCTAACAGGATTTAATTGAGCCTTCAAATAACTACACACGGCCACTTTGCCATATGCCTATCATGGAATGACTGCATCCAGCTTGCCACTACTCTATTGGAATGACTGCATCCAGCTTGCCACTGTACTCTATTGGAATGACTGCATCCAGCTTGCCACTGTACTCTATTGGAATGACTGCATCTAGCTCGCCGCTACTTTAATAGAATGACTGGATCTAGTTTGCCACTACTGTAAAAGAATGACTGCATCAAGTTTGCCACTACTGTAATAGAATGACTGCATCCAGCTTGTTGCTGTACAGTATTGGAATGACTGCATCCAGCTTGTTGCTGTACAGTATTGGAATGACTGCATCCAGGTTGACACTGCACTGTATTGGAGGGAAAGCATCCAGGTTGACACTGCACTGTATTGGAGGGAATGCATCCAGGTTGACACTGCACTGTATTGAAGGGAATGCATCCAGGTTGACGCTTCACTGTATTGGAGGGAAGGCATCCAGGTTGACGCTTCACTGTATTGGAGGGAAGGCATCCAGGTTGACACTGCACTGTATTGGAGGGAATGCATCCAGGTTGACGCTTCACTGTATTGGAGGCAAAGCATCCAGGTTGACTGCACCCCTTATTGTTTGGACTTGTCTTTCCAGGTGTACATCAAAGAGTGAAGAATTATGTCAAGTCATTGTGGAACCACTTCTTATTTGGTTCTAAACCTCTGTTGACACTGTACCAATTAGGTTTCTTCTTTGAAGACGAGGTCATTTATTTCAAGGCTGGGTTTACACAGGGAGCCCCGTTAACATCCACTAATTGGTCTTTTGGGATGGGAAAGCTGTATCTGATCCACAGTCATCCAAGAGAATTATTATTGGAAGCTGCTCCACACTATACTGGACAATAACCAGTGAATCTCAGGTCAATATTAGCTCAGACCTGGGCTCATGGATGTGTTGAATACAACAACAGATCTGCAATATGAGCCATTAGTAAAAGGTAGAGTGCAGAGGATTCAATCACATTTAGGATTTTTGTGTTTGTTAGTTTTTCTAATCAGGGTTTGTTATCTATTATCATATCCCCTCTTTGTATCATCTTGACTGTTATTGATCCAAGGCTGAGTTGATGTCACATTATAGGGTCTTGGGATTGGTGGGTTATTGAGGTATTGAATCATAAGGGGCGGTCTCAGCTCTCCTGCCTTGCCGAGACCCATTGCTGTTATTGACAGATCCCTCTATCAAACATGTTTTGTAACTAACAAATTAATTTTGATATAATTTCATACCACAATAAAATGTGGCAATTTCCAGGGGTGTGAATACATTTGACAGCCACAGCTGTACAAATAATCCGATATATTACATCTTTTTGTGGGCACTTTGACTCATTCTAACTAATGAAACTTTCCACAAGAAATTTGTTATATATGGATTGTTTCCTCAGTAGCAGTAGGAACACAAATGTGACCTGGGTTGTAAGACAGCATGACACACACAAACGCATACACCAATGAGCTCTCCTCTAGTGTTACAACTTTGTGACCTAGCAGCACTTGGTAAGGTCGACCGGTCTGATTCAGAACAACCACACACACACACACACACAAACGTTCACACAACTGTACGATCTACAGTAACCTAATAACCTTGACCCATTAAGGCGGAAATTCCCTTTCCATGTGGGGCCTGGCCAAGAAATCATTTTAGAGACCAATTGGGTGTTTTGTCTTTGTGGGGATGTTGGGTTCCCAAATGTACACCTGTATCACACACACACACACACACACACACAGCTGGCTTTGCTGACCTGGGTGCCCTGACCTGGGTGCTAGTGCGGACATCTGGTTCTGGAAGCAAACAGGTTATTGAGCTATTGAACCGTATACCTCTCTGAGAGGTCAGGTCAGGGTTATTGGTTTGAGTGTGTGTATGTGTGTCTATCACGGTGTGATTTGTCTGTGTGTGAATTGGTTAAGGATCTGTGTGTATTACGAGAGATAAGACTAGTTGCAAAGTGAATAGATTCTGTCGATATTTAGTAGCAGATGGTGAGACATGTTTGCACTTAGGAATGACTACGAGCACACACACATAAAAGGCATGAAAGATCGATCTCTTGGACTCCAGCAGTAATAGGTTCCACACCAGAGAGTATGTCTGCTACTATTAAATATGAAGAGCAATGCCTGAGATTGGTGTTGTCTTCTGGGTGTTTTAAACACACCGGCATTGTTGTCATGGGGTTAGGCCAAGGAGGTAGGTACTCATCAACAGACTGGTAGTTGTGTGGTAGGCACTCAATAACAGACTGGTAGTTATGTGGTAGGCACTCAATAACAGACTGGTAGTTATGTGGTAGGTACTCAATAACTGACTGGTAGTTATGTGGTAGGTACTCATCAAGACAGTGGTAGTTATGTGGTAGGTACTCATCAATAGACTGGTAGTAATGGGGTAGGTATTCATAAAGAGACTAATAGTTATGTGGTAGGTACTCATCAACAGACTGGTAGTTCTGGGGTAATTCCTCATCAACAGACTGGTAGTTATGGGGTAGGTACTCATCAAGAGACTGGTAGTTATGGGGTAGGTACTCATCAATAGTATGGTAGTTATGTGGTAGGTACTCATCAACAGACTGCTAGTTATGGGGTAGGTACTTATCAACAGACTGGTAGTTCTGTGGTGTCTGGGAGTCTGCCATGCTCTGGGTCAGAGGTCATGGACTGACTGGGGGTATGAAGAATGTGGTGATTTTTGTGCCCAGAAGTGTTTAGATATCCCTGATTTTCCATTTTCCTAACATGGCTATTTGTGAATTTAAATAATGTATTTAAAACATGCGTGTGGTGTGTGACAATCACTAGTATCTCTCAATTCCCATAGTTTAATATTTGTTTTATGAGAAGGCTATAGAAAAATATCGTAACTCCATAGAATAATAACTGTTTTCCTGATATACAAGCATTAATATACAATGTGGGTGTCCTACCGTCCTCCTGATGAACTACTTGGTATGCAGTAATGTTAGTGCAGGGACGGGGCAAAAGCCTGCACGTTGCCCTGAAGGTGCAGGGTTAGACACCACTGATTTACAGTGAGCATTGTTAATTGTCTTTGACCTATTGATCTTTTAAAGCGTTCCTTATTCAGCTCCTCATCAAATAGCTAAAGCACTGTTCCTCACTGTTCATATAGCCAGGTGCAGAGAGAGACAGAGAAAATACAGTAAGATTGGAAACATTGGAATTATTTGCACGTGTGTTTTGGTCTCCTTTGTTTAAAGCGTCTGACTGTACGTCTGTCCAAACGGTCCGTAAAGTCAGAGTTCATATGAATTTGTCAAACTATAAATCTTGTAACAAATTATCCAAGAAAATCCAGAATTACTGAAGTTCCCTTCGTGCTGAAATCCCATACGTGTGGTTCCCCTGGCAACTGCTGTGACTGACTTCTGAACGCTCTGTTGGATGTGCTGTGGATCCAGGTGTGCTGTCGTTAGGGCAAGGAGGCGCGCCCGTTGTCTGTGGCAAAACACGGCGTGTCTGTTGTCAGGGCAACAAGGTGTGCATGTCGTCAAAGAGACGTGGTGTTGCCATTATAGGAGGTCTGAGGAATCCCGTTGCTGGAGTTGTCCAGGATTTCCTGATGGGAAGCACACGACCACACACACACACACACACACATTAGTGTCAATGAGCCGCGTGGCCCGAGGCACGACCCAGAGCCATGTGAAAAGGGCAGTGCGTTCATGTCCGTGTGTTGGTTCCTTACGAAAGAGCCGTGGGCGCATGGTTCCTTGTCGGCCATCTCGTGGGAGTGATGCAGTGAGTGCTCCCGCTCCAGGAACATCCTCTGTTGTTCTGAACTGGCCAGGCGACAGGTCAACCAGGTGGAGAGAGTACAGGAAGAGATCCCTAGAGGAGACACAGTGAGAGGAAACTCCGTCAAATGTATACCGGAACCCATTTGAACGTCACCGTACCAAGGTCCATATCGAAGAGGACATTTTGCTGTTGATTACAGACCGTAATGCAGGTTAGAGGGGTTCAACTGGACTAAGCCGGATTCCAGCACAGTGTTTGTAGGGTTTGCTGGCACTGCTTACCCAGGCAGGCAATGGTCATGGCCGCTAGGTGTAGAGAGCGGAGAGAGTCTGGTCGTCGTGACAAAGCCCTAACGAACTGGAAGTTGAGAATCCCTCCAATCAGACCACAAATACAGCAAGCTGAGAACAGAATCATCTGGGGTGAGGGATGAGAGAGATGGAGAGGCAAAGGTTTGGGGAAGATAGAGGGAATAATGAAAAAATATATGGTCTGCCACTTAGCAGTAAACTAAATTTGAGAAACGTTAGGTTTTTGTCGTAGAATACTGTGCAGGAACTACATTGGATGTACATTTAATAAATCAAACCCATAACCTACGAAGCAGCCTTTTTCCTCCCAGCAACTGGGGAAGTCTCTCCGTAAGGTCAGGCTTTCCTTGTTTTAGCTTTGCAGGATCAATGCCCCAAATGTTGTCCAGGGGATGGCCAGCACAAGTTCTCTACCAGTATGACCACGGCCATCAGCATCCTGGCCTGCCACTACGCCAGTAGGCGTGTTCAACACTTGAATTTGACTGGCTGACTGAAACACACGCACCTATATATATTTCCACAGCCACTACCAGATCTCTTTTTTATGTTTATAAATGCTCAGACTTTGTTACAATTTACTTCTGCGCTATTTAGAAATCCCTGAGGAATACGCTTTTAAATATTGCTAATACTGTAATTACCAATTTACTTTATTTTCACCCTTTGGTATTCTACTCGAATATTGGATTGTTTCAGGAAGCTCAGTTACGGTAGTTTGCGTTCAAGTAACCAGTCCCATTAAAAACTCCTTTGAGTTCTAATGTTATGCATGTGTGTGTTTGTGTGTGTGTGTGTGCCATAAGGCTTTGTAAAGTTACATGTGCTTTCTGTTAATGTCTGTGTGGAAAATCAGAGCTCCTGTTTCAGTCATAATCCATTGTTAGGAATCTCATCAGTCTCCAGATCTACACTAACCTAACATACCCTAATCAACACGCAGAGAAAAGGAGAATGGGTTCCGCTGAAATGAGATTTAATGACAGTAAGATAGATAGTGTGGGAAAGAAAGAGATAGCAGGCTGATGGAGATGATAGAGGGATGATGGAGAGGAAGAACTGATGGAGAGGAAGAGCTGATAGAGGCGATAGAGGGATGATGGAGAGGGAGAACTGATGGAGGGGAGGGGTGATGGAGAGAGCAGATGGAGAGAGGGCTCATGAGTTGAGATGGGATGATGGGATGATGGAGAAGGAGAGAGCGGATCGAGGCGATAGAGGGATGATAAAGAGGGACAACTGATGGAGAGGGAGAGCTGATACAGAGGGAAGGGTGATGGAGAGATGATAGAGAGGTGATGGAGAGAGGGCTCATGAGGTGAGACAGGATGATGGGATGATGGAGAAGGAGAGAGCTCAAGGGGAGTGAGAGCATTGATAAAGAGAGAGAAGGATGATAGAGAGAGAGGATAGAGAGACAGATAGAGAAAGGGTTATTGGGGAGAGAGGGGTGATGTGGAGAGAGGGGTGATGGGGAGAGAGGGGTGATGAGGAGAGAGGGGTGATGGGTGATGGGGAGAGTGGGGTGATGGGGAGGGGTGATGGGGAGAGAGGGGCGATTAGGAGAGAGGGTTAATAGGGAGAGAGGGGTGATGAGGAGAGAGGGATGGAGGGCTGGAGCGAGAGACCTGGAGATGAAGTGGCATGAGAGAATTTCACTAAGTGAAATGAGAGGCAGGTTTCACTTTGATATTGATCAGTTATTTACACCCTCCATGACTTCTGAGTGAAGGAGAGTGAGAGAGGAGTAGCTGGTGAGAGAAAAGGATAGGAAGAAAGAACAAGAGAGGGTGAGAGAGAGAGAGAGAGAGACACAGTAAGAACGATTGGGAGAGAGAAGAGCGGAGGAGACAGAGGGAAAACAGAGAAGAAAGGGGTGAATGTTTAGAGATGTGGGGAGGAGGTAGAGAGACAGAATGAGAGAGACCAGTGAGAAAGAAGTGACTGTTGCTTTCCTAATCTTTCTCTCTGAAGAAATGGCCTCCTGTCCTGGATATATTTCTGCACGTGCTCAGTGCCCTCACAAAGAGGACAACATTGATACATGACCTAACTAACTGACCTGTCATATGTTGTTGTACTATGCAGTACAGTATGGTCACTTTCAGCACAGTGTGTTTCTGACATCCAGTTCTAACAATACGGACTGTTTTTGCTGGTCCCCACTAGAAAAAGTGACAGAAATTGCTTAGGTTTAGTGTAAACTGTAGTTAGTGTTATATTTTATTTCCATGTTTAGCTTCAGGCATTACGGGTTAGATTTAGGATTAAGATATGGTTAGGGTAAGGGTTAGAATTAGGGTTGAGAGATAGGGAACACATATTTTTTTTAATGTTTTGGTCCACAAAGAAAAAAAAAAGTGTGTGTGTGTGTTTGTGTGTGTGCTTGTACTTACAATAAGTCCAGTCCTCTTCTTAGCGCACAGGACTCCACACATCCCACAGATAAGAAACTGAGATAGAAGAAACAGAAATGGTTCAGAACCAGTTTAGAATTAGATGAATGAGAATTAGATCTGAGAAAAAGTAACTGATGTTTACGTTAGAAGCAACACACAAGCCTAAGTGACAAGATGTCAGCATGGAAAATGAAGTAAAGCATTTATTAAAATTAAGAATAATCATAGGGATTGAGTTGACTTTACAACTCTTCGGGCGACCAATAACCGTTAAGACCGTTGTGGAACATTTTACACTTTTACCGAAAAGTAAAATCGCAAAAAAAGGGCTGTCATCTGTATGCGCGCGCAAAAAGAACCCCAAGGCCGGGAGCCATATTGAGAACACGAATTAAACTAACAGCAAGCAACGTACACAGACACAGAACGATGGTAAACTAAAAGTTCCACGTACACACAGGCCACTCCAAACCGGAGAAGCGTCTCCTTGCAGCGGCTTGTGCTCCTCCCTGACCCGGCTAATCCCCACTGCTCCCAGGACGATACTGGCGACGCCTAGCCCCACCTCCAACACTGACAGTAACAGCAGACTCCACAGAATCTTCCGGCTGGAGCACATCCTGCCCGAGCATCCTCCTGGAGACCACTCTGCCTTGCCTGCTGATCTAGGTAGGCTTAAGTCAAGAGGGCAAACCTGTCCGCAGCAAAAACTTTTGAAACGGAGAACGAATAGTTAGCGAATTCCCAGAAAACAGTCACGGTTGTTCCCAAGTTGACTATTTTCGTTTTATAAAGAATAAACTCAGTGGATGAATACAGCTTCCCACTTAATCCTTTCAACCACAAGAATCCTGTTTTGTTCCAATCCGTGTGAAAAGTGAAAGCTGGTCAACAGAAATCTGTCACTTCTGAAAAATGTCTGTAAAAAAGTATTTCACTTTTTTGTAAAACTAACCTGCATGAATAAAAACGGAATCATCGTTCCTTCATAAAGGAAACGTCGCGTCTCTTAAAAGGGAACCGCTTCCGTTACTCCCAGTGGGTCCACTGTACTTTCTGGTCGGTCGCTCAACTGACTGTTGAGCGGATGCTCTCCGTGGCACTCAAATGCTTGCTCAGACACGAGCTACGCTCCGCGACCCGACCCAGGCGCCCTCTGCTACACTCTCGCTCTGTCTGTCTCTCTCTCTCTCATACAATCACACTCACTCTGGACAGTCCTTCTCCAGTCTTTCAGTTACATTTAAAATCTCGCGACTCCTGTGCAGACTCAAACGAGCAGGTGTCATTAGCACAACCCCGTTAAATCCAATACAATAAGTCACACACACACAAACATTATAGGTCGGTTTAGTCCCGGACTAAAACAACAAGCTCAATTAACTTTTCCATTGAACTTGTTTTTTAGTCCTAGACTAGGCTTAATCCGTGTCTGCGAAACCGGCTCTGCAACTATATTGTTGTAGTAGCATGTATACGCCTGTAATCATGTGTATTCAAATTAAAATATATACATTTGCAATTACTGTCTCTGAATCATCTCTAGGATGCTGCTACTCAGTGTTATGTTTCTGAGGAAAATCAATCGACTTCTTTCAAATAGGGTTTATGTACTATTATACATAAATACTATTCAGTAGAAATGAGTATGCTTGCATAGGGGAGTCTAACAAAGCACTCAATGGACATTAATATCACTCTCCTTCTCATCTACTTCCCCTATTTCCCCTCTCTCCTCTTCCCAATCCTCTCTTCTACTTCCACTTTCTTCCCTCTCTCCTCTTCCCAATCCTCTCCCTCTCTGTTTCCTCTACACCTGTCCACCCTCTGCTTTACTGCTGTTCTGTTTCTCTCTTCTCTTCCACTGTGCTTCATCTCTCCCCTTAGCCTGTCCTATCTCTCTCCTAATCCTCAGGTCTCCCACCCTGTCTCCCTGTACCCTGCAGTGTCTAGAAAGGTATAGAAAACAGCCACACTTAGACTCTGTTCACATTGCAGTTTTCCCAGCTCCAGACTCAATGCTCTAGACTGAATGTTTCTCTCTCTCTTTTTCTCTCTCCACTCTCTCTTCTTACATTCCTTCTCTCTCCCTTTTCCCTCTGTCTTTAACTCTCCCTCTTTCTCTCTGTGTCTGTGTGTGGGTGTCTAACCATTCAGCATGGTGAAATTGCTTAAAATGCCACCGTAAATAAATGCTGTATTTAGATGGTGGAACATTATCAAGGGTTGCTTCTGCTCTAGATGCTTTTAAATAATACCCCACAAATGTTTGCACAGTGTTTGTGGATAATCAAGAATTCTATTAACTACACCAGCTGTGTTACGGCTCAGAATCCAGTATAGCAGTAACTCAGTAGCTGAGGGTGTGTGACCATTTTGAGTCTGTTGGAGGGTTCATAAGCTTTATACCTCAAACAGAAAACTTACCCAAGAGGCAAATGAATCTAGGCGGGACCCACATTCCCTGTGTAGTCTCTTAGCCAAACAAGAGGGTCTTTACTGAGTCGCTCTAAGATGATCACTTCTTTTAAATAGCCTGGAGGTATGCTGTAATCGTCGAGTCCCTTCAACATAGCAGTACAATAATCATTATCAATAATAAGACAAATATCAACTAAAAAAATATGTATACACTATTGGCAAGCAGGACAGTATTTACAGATATTTTATTGAAATGAAAGAAATGTCTTGGTCGAACATCTAAAACCTATGACCGACTGTGAGATCCGGTTGCATCAGTGGGACAGTTTCAGGTCAGAACAGGACAAGGGACAAGAGAACAGGGAGCAGGAAGTGACATCAGAGGACAAGAGAACGAGGAACAGGAAGAGACCTCAGAGGAAATTGACAGAATCTTTAGAACATCTTTGTGGTGTCATACGTCCTTTACATATCTGTTGGTTTGAACTTTTACGTACCTTGAGGGACAATGAGAAAGAGAGAAAAGAGAGAGGTGTCTGTTTTTATTGTCTATGTTTGTGCGTCTGTCTCTGTCTCAGATCAAATGGCCTGTAGGTCTGTTTTAGAACTAGAAAGTTCTACCAAAGTTCTACCAACCCTAAGAACTGGACAGTAAGCAGGAGGAGTGGTTAACTCTAAAATACAGGACAGTCATCTAACTGGAAGTGAGGTCAATTCTGAAGTACAGGACAAGAGCTAATTTGGTCACTAAACAGTGCCTTTGGTTCACTGATGATCTACTAATCAATCTCAGATCGGCTGACACACGCACACACACACAGGCACATTTACATGGTAAGACACAACTACACACTACCATTCACACCATGTTGTCTAGTTCAGGTTCCCTTTAAACGCCTGTGAGCTAAATATAATAGTGCTGATGGGACTGTCAGAATGTAGGAACTGGAATAGTGCTGGGCCACGATGCTGATGTATGTTTGTGTCATTGTGTGTTCGTCATTGTGTGTGGGTGTCGTGCGTGTGTCTGATTGTCCGATTCAAACCCATGTGACGATCGCAGTAAGCGGGAATAGAGGTCTTGCTATTCTTAGCCCTGTGCCACTCACTGTTACATAATGAGGAAGTGTGTTATGGGTTGAGGTGGTGCCTTGTACAGCACATCAACAGGAGAGCAAATGTCCACTACTGTTTCCTCGCAAGCCAGAGAGGGCTAAGAAATAGACAGCAAAACAGAGAGAGGCCCAGAATGCGTGTTGACTTAAATTAGTCACATTATCAGACCTGCAGAGATCTCTGTGTGTGTGTGTGTGTGTGGTTCGGTTGCCATCTGTATTTGCCCCAGCTCTGCTCTCATGGCTCTATTAAATCCTATTAGAATCACCCTGATGTGGAAGTCTGTGTGTTATTCTCCAATGAACATCATGATATCCCCCCTCCCCTTGTTTGGTTGTTGTTGTTTTTGTTGTATTTATTTGTTGTTGTAAGATGCGTATCATTTTACATGGTCTGTTGTTTACTAACAGGGACTGGGAAAACACCAGGGCTCATTTTACAAGTTTTAGGGACGGTTTTCTAGGCACATACTGTGCCTGTATTAGTGTAAGGGTGTAGGGTTAGTCTGTGTCTGCGAAAGTGGACCTTTTTTTGTTTTCACACTGTAGCAACACTATAGAAAAAAGGACAACAGACTCCCACATGTCTTGCCCTCTGGTCTGTCCTGGACACACACACAAACAGGCAGCTATGCACCCAGACATACAACTTCCTACGGCTTAAAGTCGGGCTCCAAAAGCAAACACATCTCTTCAGGTCTGCAGATCATTTGTTGGAATTACATAAGGTTTATGGTATTTTATGATAACTTTGAGGAGGAATATATTTCATTTTTCATTTCTCTCTCTTTCACACACGCAAACACACGCACACACACACACACAAATACTGTCTGATTCTCTGTGTAATGGGATAAAAGCACACCGCTTGATGAGGTACACAACAAGCTGCTGTCCCAGAATGCATTGCTGCTATGTGTGATAGCAGGTGATCTACCCATTGAGGTGGGAAGTGCATTTTAATCACACACGCCATTAGTATACACACACACGCCATTAGTATACACACACACACCATCACCAACACACAAACACACCTGCAATACTTTAAGTCTTTCATTAGATCATGGAGAGGTGGTCAGTCACCTGATTCTGACCTATTGATTGTTAATTTGTGGCCCCTTCCCCCTTCCATCATTGCTTTTCACACACACACACACACACACACACACGCATGCACACGCATACAGAGTTGCTGGAGTAGACGAGAGGAGTCGTATTTCACCTCGCACTGATGACTTAGAGGAGAATTGACCTAAGAGAAGACAGGGAGACAGAAAGGGGGATAGAGAGTGATACAGAGGGAAACAGAAGGAGAGGGGAGGATGGAGAGAAAAAGTAAAACAGAGAGAGAGAGAGAGGCCGGGGGAGGCAGATCGATAAGGAGGTTTCAGTGTGATTTCTAAGAGGCACAGCCCTAAAGTCGATCCTCTCTGCAATACCAAACATTCTCCCCGTCAGCGCTGACACACCTTGAGGTAGTGACAGTGGTGGTCAGAGGTCGGGTGTATCTGTTGAACATTCTATCCGTCCTAAACATCCACAAACCATCTGAAATGGACCACTTAGGCTGCTCAGAGTTTCCCTCATATTGTAATACCCGTTGCGCCCTCGCCGCTGCTATATTGTGACGTGCCGCCATAGAAAAACTGAATATTTGTATGAAATAGGTAGTTTGCCATCATGCACAGTTTACTATCGCACGAGCATCAGAACAGGGCAACAGCGTCCTGCACGCAAGCCTTGGGAGTGAGGTCAAAGAAACGTGACTGTGAATGCGCACGTTTGTGCTGAACTGTCACTTAAGTAGATGTGAAATTGATATAAAGAATGTAGCTAACTAAAGATTAAACTAAAGATTAAAAGCAAGCTAGCTAGCCAACTGGCACAACTCGATAGCTACAATCGGCAACAATAGATTAGTGTCATGCTGGAAACATTTGAGATTTGGCAGCAACAATAAGATCTCCGTTTTTTGTATTATGCCTTTAAAATAAAAGACTACAAGGAAAATATAAACAAAACAAAATTACGATTCAAATAATCCTCTAGATATTATAAAGTGGTGCACACTGAAAAATTATTAGAAAGGTTTATCTAATATAAAAAGTATATTTTTAGGCTATTATTGTTGTTAATTTGCTTGTGCTCATTAGCTTTGGAGAGGGATTGGGTTATAAATCCCCCCCACTCTAATGTACAAGGGATTCTATTTGTGGAAAAAATATTCAGTGACACAGTGAATGTATTGTGCGGTTGGGTAAAGTTACAAATCTAATGTGAAATCATAGGCCACTGTATGCTACACTCAGCAAACCTATATACTATATTTCTACTTCCTCGTTAACCCCAATGCAACACACATGAAATTCATATTGCCTCATTAGTTAGTAGCTAGTGACTTTTATTAGGAGTCTGAGAGGCATGAACGGTTTTAAGGAGTGCAATTCTGATCTTTCTTTCCAGTAATTGTTTTTTTGACTAATCACATCAGATCTTTGTCAGCTTCTACTTTACTATCAGTCTTGAACTTAGTGTACCTCAGACTTTGTTAGTGAGTGTATTTGTATGTGCGTGTCTCTGTGAGTAAGTGCTCGTGAGTGGTAGGTGTGCCCATACAACCTTACCAGGCTGTGATCTGACATGATCTTGTGCATTGTCAACAGAGGGACGTGATGTAACATCTGATTTGACACACATACACACGATGGACAGAAAAGCTGAGCCTGCAATCACCCTGGGTGACACGCGCACACTTAACCCCGTACACATAGACACACGTGTAGTTGATGAACAGAAAAGCAGTGCCCTAGCAGACGCACACACACACGCGCACACACTCACACACTGACCCACCCACAGACAAACACAACCTCTGTCCCTCACACTGTTCTCAGTTCAAGGACATTCATCACCACTCCCCTGGCAACGCTGTCTCTGTCACCCTCTCTTCTTTCATTCTGTCCCACTAACAGGAAATGGGTCCTAACACTGCACAACCATCATTCCAGAACCTGCCAGACACAGCTGGACACACACACACACACACACGCAGAGGGACAGAGTGTCTTGCTGTCAGTTCTGCCTGGCTGTTTTTCTGTTATCTGTCTGTCCGGCTGGTTGGCTGCCTGAATATCTTTCAGACATTTTATTGGTCTGGCAAAATGTCTGTCTCAATTGTGAATTCACACTTTGCGGTGTAAATTCCATGTGGAAGCTCACCTAGGGGACTAGTTAACAGAATACAGACTAACAACAGGGACATAGCCTTTATGCATTCACACCAACAAACAACAATAAAGGAACACTCATGCACACAAACACCTGGCCACAGAGACACACTCATAAACACAAACACACCTTGCAACAGAGACATACTCATAAACAAAACACATAGCAATAGAGACTCACTCAGTCTTAAACTTAGTGTACCTACAAAGCAGCAACAGATCAGCAGAAGAACATGTATGCACACCAACAGAGCTGTAGAAAAACACTCATACACACCAACAGAGCAATAGAAAAACACTCATACACACCAACAGAGCTGTGGAAAAACACTCATACACACCAACAGAGCAATAGAAAAACACTCATACACACCAACAGAGCTGTGGAAAAACACTCATACACACCAACAGAGCTGTGGAAAAACACTCATACACACCAACAGAGCTGTGGAAAAACACTCATACACCCCAACAGAGCTGTGGAAAAACACTCATACACACCAACAGAGCAATAGAAAAACACTCATACACACCAACAGAGC